>JBCNJP010013633.1:0-12077 GCA_039602395.1 Deinandra increscens subsp. villosa
GTGGGACTTATTGGTCCTAAACACAACGTATTGGTTATATGCACACATTAGTGGGACTCATTGGTCCACATTAGTGGGACTCATTGGTCCCAACTAAACACACCTTATTGGGCCATAATTGGTCGTAAACACAACTTATTGGTTATATACACACTTTATTGGGACTCATTGGTCCCAACGGACCCTCATTGCCCTTAAACACACATTATTGGGCCATCATTGGTCCTAAACACAACTTATTGGTTATATAAGACACACCTTACTAGGACTTATTGGTCCCAACCGACCCTCATTGCCCTACTAAACACTCCTTATAGGGCCATCATTGGTCCTAAACACAACTTATTGGTTATATACAAACCTTAGTGGGACTCATTAGTCCCAACTAAACACACCATTATTGGGCCATCATTGGTCCTAAACACAACTTATTGGTTATATACACACCTTACTAGGACTTATTGGTGCTAACCAACCCTCATTGCCCTACTAAACACACTTTATTGGGCCATCATTGGTCCTAAACATAATTTATTGGTTATATACACACCTTAGTGGGACTCATTAGTCCCAACTAAACACACCTTATTGGGCCATAATTGGTCGTAAACACAACTTATTGGTTATATACACACTTTATTGGGACTCATTGGTCCCAACGGACCCTCATTGCCCTTAAACACACATTATTGGGCCATCATTGGTCCTAAACACAACTTATTGGTTATATAAGACACACCTTAGTAGGACTTATTGGTCCCAACCGACCTCATTGCCCTACTAAACACTCCTTATAGGGCCATCATTGGTCCTAAACACAACTTATTGGTTATATATAACACCTTAGTGGGACTCATTGGTCAACTACCCTCATTACCCTAAACACACATTATTGGGCCATCATTGGTCCTAAACACAACTTATTGGTTATATACACACCTTACTAGGACTTATTGGTTCCAACCGACCCTCATTGCCCTACTAAACACACCTTATTGGGCCATCATTGGTCCTAAACACAACTTATTGGTTATATACACACCTTAGTGGGACTCATTAGTCCCAACTAAACACACCATTATTGGGCCATCATTGGTCCTAAACACAACTTATTGGTTATATACACACCTTACTAGGACTTATTGGTTTAACCGACCCTCATTGCCCTACTAAACGCACCTTATTGGGCCATCATTGGTCCTAAACATAATTTATTGGTTATATACACACCTTAGTGGGACTCATTAGTCCCAACTAAACACACCATATTGGGCCATAATTGGTCGTAAACACAACTTATTGGTTATATAAACACCTTATTAGGACTCATTGGTGCCAACTAACCCTCATTGTCCCTAAACCCACTTTATTGTGCCATCATTGGTCCTAAACACAACGTATTGGTTATATGCACACATTAGTGGGACTCATTGGTCCCAACTAAACACACCTTATTGGGCCATAATTGGTCGTAAACACAACTTATTGGTTATATACACACTTTATTGGGACTCATTGGTCCCAACGGACCCTCATTGCCCTTAAACACACATTATTGGGCCATCATTGGTCCTAAACACAACTTATTGGTTATATAAGACACACCTTACTAGGACTTATTGGTCCCAACCGACCCTCATTGCCCTACTAAACACTCCTTATAGGGCCATCATTGGTCCTAAACACAACTTATTGGTTATATACAAACCTTAGTGGGACTCATTAGTCCCAACTAAACACACATTATTGGGCCATCATTGGTCCTAAACACAACTTATTGGTTATATACACACCTTACTAGGACTTATTGGTTTAACCGACCCTCATTGCCCTACTAAACACACCTTATTGGGCCATCATTGGTCCTAAACATAATTTATTGGTTATATACACACCTTAGTGGGACTCATTAGTCCCAACTAAACACACCATATTGGGCCATAATTGGTCGTAAACACAACTTATTGGTTATATAAACACCTTATTAGGACTCATTGGTGCCAACTAACCCTCATTGTCCCTAAACCCACTTTATTGTGCCATCATTGGTCCTAAACACAACGTATTGGTTATATGCACACATTAGTGGGACTCATTGGTCCCAACCGACCCTCATTGCCCTACTAAACACTCCTTATAGGGCCATCATTGGTCCTAAACACAACTTATTGGTTATATACAAACCTTAGTGGGACTCATTAGTCCTAACTAAACACACATTATTGGGCCATCATTGGTCCTAAACACAACTTATTGGTTATATACACACCTTACTAGGACTTATTGGTTTAACCGACCCTCATTGCCCTACTAAACGCACCTTATTGGGCCATCATTGGTCCTAAACATAATTTATTGGTTATATACACACCTTAGTGGGACTCATTAGTCCCAACTAAACACACCATATTGGGCCATAATTGGTCGTAAACACAACTTATTGGTTATATACACACCTTATTAGGACTCATTGGTCCCAACTGACCCTCATTGCCCTTAAACACACATTATTGGGCCATCATTGGTCCTAAACACAACTTATTGGTTATATAAGACACACCTTACTAGGACTTATTGGTCCCAACTAAACACACCTTATTGGGCCATAATTGGTCGTAAACACACCTTATTGGGTCATCATTGGCACCTTATCAGGACTTATTGGTTACATACAAACCCTCATTAGTCCCATAAACACACATTATTGGGCCATCATTGGTCCTAAACACAACGTATTGGTTATATGACACACATTAGTGGGACTCATTGGTCCCAACCGACCCTCATTGCCCTACTAAACACACCTTATTGGGCCATAATTGGTCGTAAACACAACTTATTGGTTATATACACACTTTATTGGGACTCATTGGTCCCAACGGACCCTCATTGCCCTTAAACACACATTATTGGGCCATCATTGGTCCTAAACACAACTTATTGGTTATATAAGACACACCTTACTAGGACTTATTGGTTCTAACCGACCCTCATTGCCCTACTAAACACACCTTATTGGGCCATCATTGGTCCTAAACATAACTTATTGGTTATATACACACCTTAGTGGGACTCATTAGTCCCAACTAAACACACCATATTGGGCCATAATTGGTCGTAAACACAACTTATTGGTTATATAAACACCTTATTAGGACTCATTGGTGCCAACTAACCCTCATTGTCCCTAAACCCACTTTATTGTGCCATCATTGGTCCTAAACACAACTTATTGGTTATATACACACCTTAGTGGGACTCATTAGTCCCAACTAAACACACCTTATTGGGCCATAATTGGTCGTAAACACAACTTATTGGTTATATACACACCTTATTGGGACTCATTGGTCCCAACTGACCCTCATTGCCCTTAAACACACATTATTGGGCCATCATTGGTCCTAAACACAACTTATTGGTTATATAAGACACACCTTAGTGGGACTCATTGGTCCCAACTGACCCTCATTGCCCTACTAAACACTCCTTATTGGGCCATAATTGGTCGTAAACACAACTTATTGGTTATATACAACACCTTATTGGGACTCATTGGTGCCAACTAACCCTCATTGTCCCTAAACACACATTATTGGGCCATCATTGGTCCTAAACACAACTTATTGGTTATATGCACACCTTACTAGGACTTATTGGTTCCAACCGACCCTCATTGCCCTACTAAACACTCCTTATAGGGCCATCATTGGTCCTAAACACAACTTATTGGTTATATACAAACCTTAGTGGGACTCATTAGTCCCAACTAAACACACATTATTGGGCCATCATTGGTCCTAAACACAACTTATTGGTTATATACACACCTTACTAGGACTTATTGGTTTAACCGACCCTCATTGCCCTACTAAACGCACCTTATTGGGCCATCATTGGTCCTAAACATAATTTATTGGTTATATACACACCTTAGTGGGACTCATTAGTCCCAACTAAACACACCATATTGGGCCATAATTGGTCGTAAACACAACTTATTGGTTATATAAACACCTTATTAGGACTCATTGGTGCCAACTAACCCTCATTGTCCCTAAACCCACTTTATTGTGCCATCATTGGTCCTAAACACAACGTATTGGTTATATGCACACATTAGTGGGACTCATTGGTCCCAACTAAACACACCTTATTGGGCCATAATTGGTCGTAAACACAACTTATTGGTTATATACACACATTATTGGGACTCATTGGTCCCAACTGACCCTCATTGCCCTTAAACACACATTATTGGGCCATCATTGGTCCTAAACACAACTTATTGGTTATATAAGACACACCTTACTAGGACTTATTGGTCCCAACCGACCCTCATTGCCCTACTAAACACTCCTTATAGGGCCATCATTGGTCCTAAACACAACTTATTGGTTATATACAAACCTTAGTGGGACTCATTAGTCCCAACTAAACACACATTATTGGGCCATCATTGGTCCTAAACACAACTTATTGGTTATATACACACCTTACTAGGACTTATTGGTTCTAACCGACCCTCATTGCCCTACTAAACACACCTTATTGGGCCATCATTGGTCCTAAACATAATTTATTGGTTATATACACACCTTAGTGGGACTCATTAGTCCCAACTAAACACACCATATTGGGCCATAATTGGTCGTAAACACAACTTATTGGTTATATAAACACCTTATTAGGACTCATTGGTGCCAACTAACCCTCATTGTCCCTAAACCCACTTTATTGTGCCATCATTGGTCCTAAACACAACGTATTGGTTATATGCACACATTAGTGGGACTCATTGGTCCCAACTGACCCTCATTGCCCTACTAAACACTCCTTATTGGGCCATAATTGGTCGTAAACACAACTTATTGGTTATATACAACACCTTATTGGGACTCATTGGTCCAACGGACCCTCATTGCCCTAAACACACATTATTGGGCCATCATTGGTCCTAAACACAACTTATTGGTTATATAAGACACACCTTACTAGGACTTATTGGTTCCAACCGACCCTCATTGCCCTACTAAACACTCCTTATAGGGCCATCATTGGTCCTAAACACAACTTATTGGTTATATACAAACCTTAGTGGGACTCATTAGTCCCAACTAAACACACATTATTGGGCCATCATTGGTCCTAAACACAACTTATTGGTTATATACACACCTTACTAGGACTTATTGGTTTAACCGACCCTCATTGCCCTACTAAACGCACCTTATTGGGCCATCATTGGTCCTAAACATAATTTATTGGTTATATACACACCTTAGTGGGACTCATTAGTCCCAACTAAACACACCATATTGGGCCATAATTGGTCGTAAACACAACTTATTGGTTATATAAACACCTTATTAGGACTCATTGGTGCCAACTAACCCTCATTGTCCCTAAACCACACTTTATTGTGCCATCATTGGTCCTAAACACAACGTATTGGTTATATGCACACATTAGTGGGACTCATTGGTCCCAACTAAACACACCTTATTGGGCCATAATTGGTCGTAAACACAACTTATTGGTTATATAACACACCTTATTGGGACTCATTGGTCCCAACTGACCCTCATTGTCCTTAAACACACATTATTGGGCCATCATTGGTCCTAAACACAACTTATTGGTTATATAAGACACACCTTACTAGGACTTATTGGTCCCAACCGACCCTCATTGCCCTACTAAACACTCCTTATAGGGCCATCATTGGTCCTAAACACAACTTATTGGTTATATACAAACCTTAGTGGGACTCATTAGTCCCAACTAAACACACATTATTGGGCCATCATTGGTCCTAAACACAACTTATTGGTTATATACACACCTTACTAGGACTTATTGGTTTAACCGACCCTCATTGCCCTACTAAACGCACCTTATTGGGCCATCATTGGTCCTAAACATAATTTATTGGTTATATACACACCTTAGTGGGACTCATTAGTCCCAACTAAACACACCATATTGGGCCATAATTGGTCGTAAACACAACTTATTGGTTATATAAACACCTTATTAGGACTCATTGGTGCCAACTAACCCTCATTGTCCCTAAACCCACTTTATTGTGCCATCATTGGTCCTAAACACAACGTATTGGTTATATGCACACATTAGTGGGACTCATTGGTCCCAACTAAACACACCTTATTGGGCCATAATTGGTCGTAAACACAACTTATTGGTTATATACACACTTTATTGGGACTCATTGGTCCCAACTGACCCTCATTGCCCTTAAACACACATTATTGGGCCATCATTGGTCCTAAACACAACTTATTGGTTATATAAGACACACCTTACTAGGACTTATTGGTCCCAACCGACCCTCATTGCCCTACTAAACACTCCTTATAGGGCCATCATTGGTCCTAAACACAACTTATTGGTTATATACAAACCTTAGTGGGACTCATTAGTCCCAACTAAACACACATTATTGGGCCATCATTGGTCCTAAACACAACTTATTGGTTATATACACACCTTACTAGGACTTATTGGTTTAACCGACCCTCATTGCCCTACTAAACACACCTTATTGGGCCATCATTGGTCCTAAACATAATTTATTGGTTATATACACACCTTAGTGGGACTCATTAGTCCCAACTAAACACACCATATTGGGCCATAATTGGTCGTAAACACAACTTATTGGTTATATAAACACCTTATTAGGACTCATTGGTGCCAACTAACCCTCATTGTCCCTAAACCCACTTTATTGTGCCATCATTGGTCCTAAACACAACGTATTGGTTATATGCACACATTAGTGGGACTCATTGGTCCCAACTAAACACACCTTATTGGGCCATAATTGGTCGTAAACACAACTTATTGGTTATATACAACACCTTATTGGGACTCATTGGTGCCAACTAACCCTCATTGTCCCTAAACACACATTATTGGGCCATCATTGGTCCTAAACACAACTTATTGGTTATATAAGACACACCTTACTAGGACTTATTGGTCCCAACCGACCCTCATTGCCCTACTAAACACTCCTTATAGGGCCATCATTGGTCCTAAACACAACTTATTGGTTATATACAAACCTTAGTGGGACTCATTAGTCCCAACTAAACACACATTATTGGGCCATCATTGGTCCTAAACACAACTTATTGGTTATATACACACCTTACTAGGACTTATTGGTTTAACCGACCCTCATTGCCCTACTAAACGCACCTTATTGGGCCATCATTGGTCCTAAACATAATTTATTGGTTATATACACACCTTAGTGGGACTCATTAGTCCCAACTAAACACACCATATTGGGCCATAATTGGTCGTAAACACAACTTATTGGTTATATAAACACCTTATTAGGACTCATTGGTGCCAACTAACCCTCATTGTCCCTAAACCCACTTTATTGTGCCATCATTGGTCCTAAACACAACGTATTGGTTATATGCACACATTAGTGGGACTCATTGGTCCCAACTAAACACACCTTATTGGGCCATAATTGGTCGTAAACACAACTTATTGGTTATATACACACTTTATTGGGACTCATTGGTCCCAACTGACCCTCATTGCCCTTAAACACACATTATTGGGCCATCATTGGTCCTAAACACAACTTATTGGTTATATAAGACACACCTTACTAGGACTTATTGGTCCCAACCGACCCTCATTGCCCTACTAAACACTCCTTATAGGGCCATCATTGGTCCTAAACACAACTTATTGGTTATATACAAACCTTAGTGGGACTCATTAGTCCCAACTAAACACACATTATTGGGCCATCATTGGTCCTAAACACAACTTATTGGTTATATACACACCTTACTAGGACTTATTGGTTCTAACCGACCCTCATTGCCCTACTAAACACACCTTATTGGGCCATCATTGGTCCTAAACATAATTTATTGGTTATATACACACCTTAGTGGGACTCATTAGTCCCAACTAAACACACCATATTGGGCCATAATTGGTCGTAAACACAACTTATTGGTTATATAAACACCTTATTAGGACTCATTGGTGCCAACTAACCCTCATTGTCCCTAAACCCACTTTATTGTGCCATCATTGGTCCTAAACACAACGTATTGGTTATATGCACACATTAGTGGGACTCATTGGTCCCAACTAAACACACCTTATTGGGCCATAATTGGTCGTAAACACAACTTATTGGTTATATACACACCTTATTGGGACTCATTGGTCCCAACGGACCCTCATTGCCCTTAAACACACATTATTGGGCCATCATTGGTCCTAAACACAACTTATTGGTTATATAAGACACACCTTACTAGGACTTATTGGTCCCAACCGACCCTCATTGCCCTACTAAACACTCCTTATAGGGCCATCATTGGTCCTAAACACAACTTATTGGTTATATACAAACCTTAGTGGGACTCATTAGTCCCAACTAAACACACATTATTGGGCCATCATTGGTCCTAAACACAACTTATTGGTTATATACACACCTTACTAGGACTTATTGGTTTAACCGACCCTCATTGCCCTACTAAACACACCTTATTGGGCCATCATTGGTCCTAAACATAATTTATTGGTTATATACACACCTTAGTGGGACTCATTAGTCCCAACTAAACACACCATATTGGGCCATAATTGGTCGTAAACACAACTTATTGGTTATATAAACACCTTATTAGGACTCATTGGTGCCAACTAACCCTCATTGTCCCTAAACCCACTTTATTGTGCCATCATTGGTCCTAAACACAACGTATTGGTTATATGCACACATTAGTGGGACTCATTGGTCCCAACTAAACACACCTTATTGGGCCATAATTGGTCGTAAACACAACTTATTGGTTATATACACACTTTATTGGGACTCATTGGTCCCAACTGACCCTCATTGCCCTTAAACACACATTATTGGGCCATCATTGGTCCTAAACACAACTTATTGGTTATATAAGACACACCTTACTAGGACTTATTGGTCCCAACCGACCCTCATTGCCCTACTAAACACTCCTTATAGGGCCATCATTGGTCCTAAACACAACTTATTGGTTATATACAAACCTTAGTGGGACTCATTAGTCCCAACTAAACACACATTATTGGGCCATCATTGGTCCTAAACACAACTTATTGGTTATATACACACCTTACTAGGACTTATTGGTTCTAACCGACCCTCATTGCCCTACTAAACACACCTTATTGGGCCATCATTGGTCCTAAACATAATTTATTGGTTATATACACACCTTAGTGGGACTCATTAGTCCCAACTAAACACACCATATTGGGCCATAATTGGTCGTAAACACAACTTATTGGTTATATAAACACCTTATTAGGACTCATTGGTGCCAACTAACCCTCATTGTCCTACTAAACCACACTTTATTGTGCCATCATTGGTCCTAAACATAACTTATTGGTTATATACACACCTTAGTGGGACTCATTGGTCCCAACTAAACACACCATATTGGGCCATAATTGGTCGTAAACACAACTTATTGGTTATATAAACACCTTATTAGGACTCATTGGTGCCAACTAACCCTCATTGTCCCTAAACCCACTTTATTGTGCCATCATTGGTCCTAAACACAACGTATTGGTTATATGCACACATTAGTGGGACTCATTGGTCCCAACTAAACACACCTTATTGGGCCATAATTGGTCGTAAACACAACTTATTGGTTATATACACACTTTATTGGGACTCATTGGTCCCAACGGACCCTCATTGCCCTTAAACACACATTATTGGGCCATCATTGGTCCTAAACACAACTTATTGGTTATATAAGACACACCTTACTAGGACTTATTGGTCCCAACCGACCCTCATTGCCCTACTAAACACTCCTTATAGGGCCATCATTGGTCCTAAACACAACTTATTGGTTATATACAAACCTTAGTGGGACTCATTAGTCCCAACTAAACACACATTATTGGGCCATCATTGGTCCTAAACACAACTTATTGGTTATATACACACCTTACTAGGACTTATTGGTTCTAACCGACCCTCATTGCCCTACTAAACACACCTTATTGGGCCATCATTGGTCCTAAACATAATTTATTGGTTATATACACACCTTAGTGGGACTCATTAGTCCCAACTAAACACACCATATTGGGCCATAATTGGTCGTAAACACAACTTATTGGTTATATAAACACCTTATTAGGACTCATTGGTGCCAACTAACCCTCATTGTCCCTAAACCCACTTTATTGTGCCATCATTGGTCCTAAACACAACGTATTGGTTATATGCACACATTAGTGGGACTCATTGGTCCCAACCGACCCTCATTGCCCTACTAAACACTCCTTATAGGGCCATCATTGGTCCTAAACACAACTTATTGGTTATATACAAACCTTAGTGGGACTCATTAGTCCTAACTAAACACACATTATTGGGCCATCATTGGTCCTAAACACAACTTATTGGTTATATACACACCTTACTAGGACTTATTGGTTTAACCGACCCTCATTGCCCTACTAAACGCACCTTATTGGGCCATCATTGGTCCTAAACATAATTTATTGGTTATATACACACCTTAGTGGGACTCATTAGTCCCAACTAAACACACCATATTGGGCCATAATTGGTCGTAAACACAACTTATTGGTTACATACACACATTATTGTGACTCATTGGTCCCAACTGACCCTCATTGCCCTTAAACACACATTATTGGGCCATCATTGGTCCTAAACACAACTTATTGGTTATATAAGACACACCTTACTAGGACTTATTGGTCCCAACTGAGCCTCATTGCCCTACTAAACACTCCTTATAGGGCCATCATTGGTCCTAAACACAACTTATTGGTTATATACAACACCTTATTAGTTATATATGCACACATTAGTGGGACTCATTGGTCCTAAACACAACGTATTGGTTATATGCACACATTAGTGGGACTCATTGGTCCACATTAGTGGGACTCATTGGTCCCAACTAAACACACCTTATTGGGCCATAATTGGTCGTAAACACAACTTATTGGTTATATACACACTTTATTGGGACTCATTGGTCCCAACGGACCCTCATTGCCCTTAAACACACATTATTGGGCCATCATTGGTCCTAAACACAACTTATTGGTTATATAAGACACACCTTACTAGGACTTATTGGTCCCAACCGACCCTCATTGCCCTACTAAACACTCCTTATAGGGCCATCATTGGTCCTAAACACAACTTATTGGTTATATACAAACCTTAGTGGGACTCATTAGTCCCAACTAAACACACATTATTGGGCCATCATTGGTCCTAAACATAACTTATTGGTTATATACACACCTTACTAGGACTTATTGGTTTAACCGACCCTCATTGCCCTACTAAACACACCTTATTGGGCCATCATTGTTCCTAAACATAATTTATTGGTTATATACACACCTTAGTGGGACTCATTAGTCCCAACTAAACACACCATATTGGGCCATAATTGGTCGTAAACACAACTTATTGGTTATATAAACACCTTATTAGGACTCATTGGTGCCAACTAACCCTCATTGTCCCTAAACCCACTTTATTGTGCCATCATTGGTCCTAAACACAACGTATTGGTTATATGCACACATTAGTGGGACTCATTGGTCCCAACCGACCCTCATTGCCCTACTAAACACTCCTTATAGGGCCATCATTGGTCCTAAACACAACTTATTGGTTATATACAAACCTTAGTGGGACTCATTAGTCCTAACTAAACACACATTATTGGGCCATCATTGGTCCTAAACACAACTTATTGGTTATATACACACCTTACTAGGACTTATTGGTTTAACCGACCCTCATTGCCCTACTAAACGCACCTTATTGGGCCATCATTGGTCCTAAACATAATTTATTGGTTATATACACACCTTAGTGGGACTCATTAGTCCCAACTAAACACACCATATTGGGCCATAATTGGTCGTAAACACAACTTATTGGTTACATACACACATTATTAGTGACTCATTGGTGCCAACTAACCCTCATTGTCCCT
>JBCNJP010013634.1:0-12076 GCA_039602395.1 Deinandra increscens subsp. villosa
TCATACCAACACCTAAACAACTCATGAAATCAGCATATACACAAGTTCACTCTCATTCAAGCATTTCATCAAACACCTTATGTGCATAATTGGTGTTCTTAATGTTTAGAAGCTTACATTTTTCCATTCCACCCATAGATCACTACATAACATTAAATTCAGATTTTATTCCAAATCTAATACTTCCAATGAGTCTATTAGCACACATGGGCCATGATTAACCAACCCGAATCACCCATTCACCATGGGTTTCAAATTCTATAGGGTGGGGCTTAAACCCACCACAATTTCTACTAATCACACACAAAATCAGTCATGCAGGGCAAGATTATGCTTCATCTAGACTCACTAACACATAATAACTCTGATTACCACCTCAATTTAACATCTAGATGAAACCCAAAAATCTCCATGTTCATGGAAACACTTACTTGGTCAAGAACTCAAGATTCCAAGGATGAAATCAAGATGTGGGAGGTTTCCTATGCACGAAATCGGCTTCCTCTTTCAGAATTCACACTTATAGGGACTCAATTTGGTGATTTAGGGAAGAAAAGGCGTGGGTTCTTCTCCCCTCCCTCTCCTGGTCGCGATTCCATGTCTGGGGGATTCCCAGACATAATTTATTCTACCCAATTTACAGCTATGGCCCCTCATGTTTATAATTCTGCACTTTCTTGACTACAACTCTAATTTACACACTCAACCCTCTAACTTTCTCTAGCTTTAACATTAATTAATAAAGTTAACTTTTAACTAGAAATCCCATTGAATAACCGGCTAACCATCGAAACCCGCTTATTGCTCTAAAACCCACGTAAGTCATAATTAAAATTAAACACCCAATTATAAAAATAAAAAAAAACTCGGGATGTTACAAGTGGACCACTAAAACCCTAGATTATTAGTTGATTTTAACAATTCCGCATGTAGGTATTCAACGGTAGCAAGTATTCCGGAATAACTAGTTAAGAAATAGGTTAATCATAGAACGAATCCACCAACCAATCACCAAAAGCGGTTAGTGGTGGATTAGCCGGACATGGCTAATGAAACAAACATGATTTTATTGAAAGATTGCATTAAACTAACGTACCGAATGATTAGAATGCTTCAAAATCTCCAAAACAATGGTGGAATTCGCAAGAACCCTAGCTCTGATCGTCTCCAACAATGCATGAATGACAAAAACTTAAAAAACAAGTTTAAATAGAAAACCCTAATCTAAAACTTCTGTCGACTGAATCGGGGCGTACCGGCCCAAAGTGTGAAACTCTGGGCGTACCGCCCGGACTTAATCTTCCGGTTGCATCTCTAAACTTTAGGGCGTACCGCCCTATTATCTTCACTTCTGGGCGTACCGCCCAGATCTGGATCTCAGGAACTTTCTTCAATTTCTTCTAAGTCTTCACTCGTTCCCGCTCGATTCTCGATCCTCGTACCAGCAGCTTCCAGTTCCTCTCGTAACTGCTTCAATTTAACTCATTAAGCATCCGGTACCTCAAAACATAAAACCCGTGAAAATGCAACATAATCCAACCATTATTGTTATTAAATAAGACAATATAAACATAATAATGACGACAAATTGGACTAACATCATTTACATCAAACACGCTACCTCACATACAAAGTTTGATCAACTAATTGTTTAGGCAGTTTTTGACCAAAACACCGATTTTATTTAATATATTTAAACAAAATGATTAATCATCCAATCATTCGGGTTCTAATAATATCATTGGCGATGGGTGATAAGGATTTGATGTCTCAAGTACCATACCCTAAATTGACTGAAATTCAATTAACAAAATGGCCTTTGACCAAGTCTTTTAACAAAATGGCCTTTGACCAAGTCTTTTAACAAAATGGCCTTTGACTAAATTTTTGGCGAATATATTCCATAATAGCGAATGGAACTAGAGAATAGACTCAAAAGCTGACAACATTTCAAACATGTGGGACCTAATTTTTTTAGCGAATGACATCAGCGAATGTAGAAATTCAGCGAATATGAACTCTTTAAGCGAATGGGATCGGCGAATATGAACTGATATAGCGAATGTGAGTTATTATATTAAATGGGCCAAGTACAAAGTTTAATTTTATATAGACCTTACACAAGTTTCGATCCTAAGAATATGAACTGATTTTGGAATTTTTGAAAAGATATGAATATACTGGAAGATGTGGAGGTAATATTACAGATTTTGTGATGGGATTTATAGAAAAATTAGTATGCAAAGTTACAATTAATACAAAAAACAAACAAATTACACAGCCCCAACTACCATATTCTCCATTCGCCAGTCTTCTCACTCGTCATTCTCCATTCGCCATTCGCCATTCGCCATTCGCCATTCGCCATTCGCCATTCGCCATTCGCCATTCGCCCTTCCATTCGCCATAGGACAGCCAGTACATTCGCCAGGACAGCCAGTACATTCGCCAGGACAGTCCAATTATTTTATTCGATAAAGTACATTCGCCAAATAAAAAAAAATCGCCCGAATACATTCGCCACACTAAAAAAGTAATATTTTAGGACTAATATTAAGAGACGTTTCATAAATATAGTAACAATATTTTATAAAATACCCGAATCAGTACTTTTTCAATAAAACGTAGTTTAATATTTTAGGAGCGTGTGAAGCAGTAGACGTTTCCGGTGTCGTAGACAATGAATAATTTGAGAGTTGAAACACTGGTAGAGACGAAGAGAGTTTTCGAGCAAGGATTTTGATGTGTTGAAACTGGTAGAGACGAAGAGAGTGTTATAGCAACACATAAAAATCATTTCTCGAAAACCCACTCCGCCTCCGCCGGTGTGGGAACTTCAAAATATTTATCCTCGACTCCACCGGAAATGTCTACACCGTCACACACTCATTAAATATTACTACTTTGTGTCAACGGAAACGGGTTTGAGGTTGGAGGTTTTAAGATGAATATTTTGCTAAGTATGAGGTTTGAGATGAAGTTTTGTGTTTGAGGTTTGAGATGGTGGGAGGAGGGGATATATATATAGGAAAATATGTAGGGCCTTTTCTAAATTAACTTTTTTTTAATGTTATTTATTTTTTAATTATAAAAGTTTGTGACGAAAAGTATAAATAAAATTAAATTTCAAATAAATACTCAACTAATTACTTGTTATAATAGAAACTTTATATAATAAATTGTAAGAAAAATTCATAAATTACTTTTTTTAAATTTTACAATAATTTAAATTAATATTTAAGTTTAAAATATAAACATTAAAATGAACTAATTTACAAAAATTTAACTTAACATGAAAATAAAATAATTTAACTTGTTAAAAATACAATTTTAAGTTTAAAACATATTTTAATAAAAAAAAATAAAAACTGGCGAATAGATCTCATAATGGGAGAATGGGGTTGGAGAATAGCAATTTTTTTGAATATTTTATTATGAAAAATGGCGAATAGGTTTGGAGAATGTGGTTCAAATTGGCGTGTAATTTTATGAAATGGAGAATGAATCTATGAAATGGAGAATAGACCTGACGAATATAACAAAAAAAAAGCTGACGTGTCATATTGCTATTGGTCTGATATTTTAGTAAAAGACTTGGTCAAAGGCCATTTTGTTAATTGAATTTCAGTCAATGATTACTGCAGTAATTTTCCCATTCTTGAGGGGGGGGCATTATGCACCAGGTGACAGTCCAATTATAACCTCCTTTCATTATTTGTTTTTTTTTAAATAAATCTTTTAATATAACATCGTCAAATCAAATTTCAATATGGTGTACGGAGGAGGCGCTATGTACATCACGCCTCATCTAGTCTCTACAAACATAGCACCCCTTTGTAGTGGTGTTGGGGACCCCACCACACATGGCCTAAGCTAAAATTTTAAATGCAACTTCCATTGGGTTTCTATATTTGATACCCTTGAAGTTTAACAGCCCGACACAAGCTGCATTTTACCCGGGTCGATTTGTCAGCAGAGTATTGATAGGGTCCCATGAGTTAAATGGTAACAGGTTCCCATTGTTGACCCAAAAAAAACTACAAAATGAAACATACTACATACCGTATAAAAAAACAAATGAAACATACTACACACTATATGATCAAATAAAAACAAGCTTTTCATTTTCAAGGTACTCCAAATAGCCATAAAATGCAATCCAAAAACAATTAAACCCGGTTCCTCTTTAGTCGGGCAATTAGCCCACATTGTTGAAGTTGTACATACTATAAACTATAAACGTTTTACATGAGAACGAAAATTTTAAGAAGCGAATTCGAGGGTGAAAATACACTAACCTTAAAGAAAGCCAGCTCCAGACCAGTTTCCATCTGATTTGCCAGCATGGCTTGCGGTTTTACCATCAGACTTGTTGAAGCTGTCATACGGGTCATCTTTAGCATCATCCCAGCCGGCCCAATCATCACCTCCGTTACTGGGTGCAGTCACTGAGGTGGATGAATGTTTTTTGGAGCCCTCATTATCCCAATCATTCCAAGAACCAGAATCCACTGAGTTGAAATTTCTGCCTGAAGAACTGACAGAGTTACCATTCACGCCGGAAGTAGGGGCAGGTTTGGAAGTTCCATTAGAATGACCAAACTCCTGATAAAACCCGTTTCCCTGTGTTTCATTTCTCTGCCAGCTGTCACTCTTCCACGTGGGATTTTCATTGGCGTACTCTTCAACCTTTTGTGAAGCAAAAGCCATTACACCTTTCATGAGTCCCCATGTCTTTTGTCCTATTTCTGTTGTTTTTTCTGTCACAACATTAACAGTCTCATTTACCTTGTGATCATTGGTCCTAAACACAACGTATCGGTTATATGCACACCTTAGTGGGACTCATTAGTCCCAACTAAACACACATTATTGGGCCATCATTGGTCCTAAACACAACTTATTGGTTATATACACACCTTACTAGGACTTATTGGTCCTAACCGACCCTCATTGCCCTACTAAACACACCTTATTGGGCCATCATTGGTCCTAAACATAACTTATTGGTTATATACACACCTTAGTGGGACTCATTAGTCCCAACTAAACACACCATATTGGGCCATAATTGGTCGTAAACACAACTTATTGGTTATATAAACACCTTATTAGGACTCATTGGTGCCAACTAACCCTCATTGTCCCTAAACCCACTTTATTGTGCCATCATTGGTCCTAAACACAACGTATTGGTCATATACACACATTAGTGGGACTCATTTGGTCCCAACTAAACACACCTTTTTGGGCCATAATTGGTCGTAAACACAACTTATTGGTTATATACACACTTTATTGGGACTCATTGGTCCCAACGGACCCTCATTGCCCTTAAACACACATTATTGGGCCATCATTGGTCCTAAACACAACTTATTGGTTATATAAGACACACCTTACTAGGACTTATTGGTCCCAACCGACCCTCATTGCCCTACTAAACACACCTTATTGGGCCATCATTGGTCCTAAACACAACTTATTGGTTATATACACACCTTAGTGGGACTCATTAGTCCTAACTAAACACACATTATTGGGCCATCATTGGTCCTAAACACAACTTATTGGTTATATACACACCTTACTAGGACTTATTGGTTCTAAACGACCCTCATTGCCCTACTAAACACACCTTATTGGGCCATCATTGGTCCTAAACATAATTTATTGGTTATATACACACCTTAGTGGGACTCATTAGTCCCAACTAAACACACCATTTTGGGCCATAATTGGTCGTAAACACAACTTATTGGTTATATAAACACCTTATTAGGACTCATTGGTGCCAACTAACCCTCATTGCCCTTAAACACACATTATTAGGCCATCATTGGTCCTAAACACAACTTATTGGTTATATACACACCTTAGTGGGACTCATTAGTCCCAACTAAACACACATTATTGGGCCATCATTGGTCCTAAACACAACTTATTGGTTATATACACACCTTACTAGGACTTATTGGGCCTAACCGACCCTCATTGCCCTACTAAACACACCTTATTGGGCCATCATTGGTCCTAAACATAACTTATTGGTTATATACACACCTTAGTGGGACTCATTAGTCCCAACTAAACACACCATATTGGGCCATAATTGGTCGTAAACACAACTTATTGGTTATATAAACACCTTATTAGGACTCATTGGTGCCAACTAACCCTCATTGTCCCTAAACCCACTTTATTGTGCCATCATTGGTCCTAAACACAACGTATTGGTCATATACACACATTAGTGGGACTCATTGGTCCCAACTAAACACACCTTTTTGGGCCATAATTGGTCGTAAACACAACTTATTGGTTATATACACACTTTATTGGGACTCATTGGTCCCAACTGACCCTCATTGCCCTTAAACACACATTATTGGGCCATCATTGGTCCTAAACACAACTTATTGGTTATATAAGACACACCTTACTAGGACTTATTGGTCCCAACCGACCCTCATTGCCCCACTAAACACACCTTATTGGGCCATCATTGGTCCTAAACACAACTTATTGGTTATATACACACCTTAGTAGGACTCATTAGTCCCAACTAAACACACATTATTGGGCCATCATTGGTCCTAAACACAACTTATTGGTTATATACACACCTTACTAGGACTTATTGGTTCTAACCGACCCTCATTGCCCTACTAAACACACCTTATTGGGCCATCATTGGTCCTAAACATAACTTATTGGTTATATACACACCTTAGTGGGACTCATTAGTCCCAACTAAACACACCATGTTGGGCCATAGTTGGTCGTAAACACAACTTATTGGTTATATAAACACCTTATTAGGACTCATTGGTGCCAACTAACCCTCATTGTCCCTAAACCCACTTTATTATGCCATCATTGGTCCTAAACACAACGTATTGGTCATATACACACATTAGTGGGACTCTTTGGTCCCAACTAAACACACCTTTTTGGGCCATAATTGGTCGTAAACACAACTTATTGGTTATATACACACTTTATTGGGACTCATTGGTCCCAACGGACCCTCATTGCCCTTAAACACACATTATTGGGCCATCATTGGTCCTAAACACAACTTATTGGTTATATAAGACACACCTTACTAGGACTTATTGGTCCCAACCGACCCTCATTGCCCTACTAAACACACCTTATTGGGCCATCATTGGTCCTAAACACAACTTATTGGTTATATACACACCTTAGTGGGACTCATTAGTCCTAACTAAAACACATTATTGGGCCATCATTGGTCCTAAACACAACTTATTGGTTATATACACACCTTACTAGGACTTATTGGTTCTAAACGACCCTCATTGCCCTACTAAACACACCTTATTGGGCCATCATTGGTCCTAAACATAATTTATTGGTTATATACACACCTTAGTGGGACTCATTAGTCCCAACTAAACACACCATTTTGGGCCATAATTGGTCGTAAACACAACTTATTGGTTATATAAACACCTTATTAGGACTCATTGGTGCCAACTAACCCTCATTGCCCTTAAACACACATTATTAGGCCATCATTGGTCCTAAACACAACTTATTGGTTATATACACACCTTAGTGGGACTCATTAGTCCCAACTAAACACACATTATTGGGCCATCATTGGTCCTAAACACAACTTATTGGTTATATACACACCTTACTAGGACTTATTGGTCCTAACCGACCCTCATTGCCCTACTAAACACACCTTATTGGGCCATCATTGGTCCTAAACATAACTTATTGGTTATATACACACCTTAGTGGGACTCATTAGTCCCAACTAAACACACCATTATTGGGCCATAATTGGTCGTAAACACAACTTATTGGTTATATAAACACCTTATTAGGACTCATTGGTGCCAACTAACCCTCATTGTCCACTAAACCCACTTTATTGTGCCATCATTGGTCCTAAACACAACGTATTGGTTATATACACACCTTAGTGGGACTCATTAGTCCCAACTAAACACACCATATTGGGCCATAATTGGTCGTAAACACAACTTATTGGTTATATAAACACCTTATTAGGACTCATTGGTGCCAACTAACCCTCATTGTCCATAAACCCACTTTATTGTGCCATCATTGGTCCTAAACACAACGTATTGGTTATATACACACATTAGTGGGACTCATTGGTCCCAACTAAACACACCTTATTGGGCCATAATTGGTCGTAAACACAACTTATTGGTTATATACACACTTTATTGGGACTCATTGGTCCCAACTGACCCTCATTGCCCTTAAACACACATTATTGGGCCATCATTGGTCCTAAACACAACTTATTGGTTATATAAGACACACCTTACTAGGACTTATTGGTCCCAACCGACCCTCATTGCCCCACTAAACACACCTTATTGGGCCATCATTGGTCCTAAACACAACTTATTGGTTATATACACACCTTAGTAGGACTCATTAGTCCCAACTAAACACACATTATTGGGCCATCATTGGTCCTAAACACAACTTATTGGTTATATACACACCTTACTAGGACTTATTGGTTCTAACCGACCCTCATTGCCCTACTAAACACACCTTATTGGGCCATCATTGGTCCTAAACATAACTTATTGGTTATATACACACCTTAGTGGGACTCATTAGTCCCAACTAAACACACCATGTTGGGCCATAGTTGGTCGTAAACACAACTTATTGGTTATATAAACACCTTATTAGGACTCATTGGTGCCAACTAACCCTCATTGTCCCTAAACCCACTTTATTATGCCATCATTGGTCCTAAACACAACGTATTGGTCATATACACACATTAGTGGGACTCTTTGGTCCCAACTAAACACACCTTTTTGGGCCATAATTGGTCGTAAACACAACTTATTGGTTATATACACACTTTATTAGGACTCATTGGTCCCAACGGACCCTCATTGCCCTTAAACACACATTATTGGGCCATCATTGGTCCTAAACACAACTTATTGGTTATATAAGACACACCTTACTAGGACTTATTGGTCCCAACCGACCCTCATTGCCCTACTAAACACACCTTATTGGGCCATCATTGGTCCTAAACACAACTTATTGGTTATATACACACCTTAGTGGGACTCATTAGTCCTAACTAAAACACATTATTGGGCCATCATTGGTCCTAAACACAACTTATTGGTTATATACACACCTTACTAGGACTTATTGGTTCTAAACGACCCTCATTGCCCTACTAAACACACCTTATTGGGCCATCATTGGTCCTAAACATAATTTATTGGTTATATACACACCTTAGTGGGACTCATTAGTCCCAACTAAACACACCATTTTGGGCCATAATTGGTCGTAAACACAACTTATTGGTTATATAAACACCTTATTAGGACTCATTGGTGCCAACTAACCCTCATTGCCCTTAAACACACATTATTAGGCCATCATTGGTCCTAAACACAACTTATTGGTTATATACACACCTTAGTGGGACTCATTAGTCCCAACTAAACACACATTATTGGGCCATCATTGGTCCTAAACACAACTTATTGGTTATATACACACCTTACTAGGACTTATTGGGCCTAACCGACCCTCATTGCCCTACTAAACACACCTTATTGGGCCATCATTGGTCCTAAACATAACTTATTGGTTATATACACACCTTAGTGGGACTCATTAGTCCCAACTAAACACACCATATTGGGCCATAATTGGTCGTAAACACAACTTATTGGTTATATAAACACCTTATTAGGACTCATTGGTGCCAACTAACCCTCATTGTCCCTAAACCCACTTTATTGTGCCATCATTGGTCCTAAACACAACGTATTGGTTATATGCACACATTAGTGGGACTCATTGGTCCCAACTAAACACACCTTATTGGGCCATAATTGGTCGTAAACACAACTTATTGGTTATATACACACTTTATTGGGACTCATTGGTCCCAACTGACCCTCATTGCCCTTAAACACACATTATTGGGCCATCATTGGTCCTAAACACAACTTATTGGTTATATAAGACACACCTTACTAGGACTTATTGGTCCCAACCGACCCTCATTGCCCTACTAAACACACCTTATTGGGCCATCATTGGTCCTAAACACAACTTATTGGTTATATACACACCTTAGTGGGACTCATTAGTCCCAACTAAACACACATTATTGGGCCATCATTGGTCCTAAACACAACTTATTGGTTATATACACACCTTACTAGGACTTATTGGTTCTAACCGACCCTCATTGCCCTACTAAACACACCTTATTGGGCCATCATTGGTCCTAAACATAACTTATTGGTTATATACACACCTTAGTGGGACTCATTAGTCCCAACTAAACACACCATGTTGGGCCATAATTGGTCGTAAACACAACTTATTGGTTATATAAACACCTTATTAGGACTCATTGGTGCCAACTAACCCTCATTGTCCCTAAACCCACTTTATTATGCCATCATTGGTCCTAAACACAACGTATTGGTTATATACACACATTAGTGGGACTCATTGGTCCCAACTAAACACACCTTTTTGGGCCATAATTGGTCGTAAACACAACTTATTGGTTATATACACACTTTATTGGGACTCATTGGTCCCAACGGACCCTCATTGCCCTTAAACACACATTATTGGGCCATCATTGGTCCTAAACACAACTTATTGGTTATATAAGACACACCTTACTAGGACTTATTGGTCCCAACCGACCCTCATTGCCCCACTAAACACACCTTATTGGGCCATCATTGGTCCTAAACACAACTTATTGGTTATATACACACCTTAGTGGGACTCATTAGTCCCAACTAAACACACATTATTGGGCCATCATTGGTCCTAAACACAACTTATTGGTTATATACACACCTTACTAGGACTTATTGGTTCTAACCGACCCTCATTGCCCTACTAAACACACCTTATTGGGCCATCATTGGTCCTAAACATAACTTATTGGTTATATACACACCTTAGTGGGACTCATTAGTCCCAACTAAACACACCATGTTGGGCCATAGTTGGTCGTAAACACAACTTATTGGTTATATAAACACCTTATTAGGACTCATTGGTGCCAACTAACCCTCATTGTCCCTAAACCCACTTTATTATGCCATCATTGGTCCTAAACACAACGTATTGGTCATATACACACATTAGTGGGACTCATTGGTCCCAACTAAACACACCTTTTTGGGCCATAATTGGTCGTAAACACAACTTATTGGTTATATACACACTTTATTAGGACTCATTGGTCCCAACGGACCCTCATTGCCCTTAAACACACATTATTGGGCCATCATTGGTCCTAAACACAACTTATTGGTTATATAAGACACACCTTACTAGGACTTATTGGTCCCAACCGACCCTCATTGCCCTACTAAACACACCTTATTGGGCCATCATTGGTCCTAAACACAACTTATTGGTTATATACACACCTTAGTGGGACTCATTAGTCCCAACTAAACACACATTATTGGGCCATCATTGGTCCTAAACACAACTTATTGGTTATATACACACCTTACTAGGACTTATTGGTTCTAACCGACCCTCATTGCCCTACTAAACACACCTTATTGGGCCATCATTGGTCCTAAACATAATTTATTGGTTATATACACACCTTAGTGGGACTCATTAGTCCCAACTAAACACACCATATTGGGCCATAATTGGTCGTAAACACAACTTATTGGTTATATAAACACCTTATTAGGACTCATTGGTGCCAACTAACCCTCATTGTCCCTAAACCCACTTTATTGTGCCATCATTGGTCCTAAACACAACGTATTGGTTATATACACACATTAGTGGGACTCATTGGTCCCAACTAAACACACCTTATTGGGCCATAATTGGTCGTAAACACAACTTATTGGTTATATACACACTTTATTGGGACTCATTGGTCCCAACAGACCCTCATTGCCCTTAAACACACATTATTGGGCCATCATTGGTCCTAAACACAACTTATTGGTTATATAAGACACACCTTACTAGGACTTATTGGTCCCAACCGACCCTCATTGCCCCA
>JBCNJP010013635.1:0-12074 GCA_039602395.1 Deinandra increscens subsp. villosa
AGAATATTAAAAAGCCTATATTTATAAGTCAATACATTTATTATTATTTGGTGTAAATAGTCCCCGGGTTTTCCTGGGCATTCGTTGGTCGTTCAAAAAAAAAATACATTTATTATCCCCACCATTTGGTGGAGTGAATATACACTTGCCTTCCAATGTGGAGGTTAAGAGTTTAAATCCCACAAAACACAAAAATTGAATGATGAATGAAAAATTATATTGGTAGGTTAGAGGTTTTACCACAGTGGGCCTTAGAGCGGTGGGTTTCATCTGGAATGGATGTGCAACATAGATGGTCTTGGTTACTCGCACGACCTGTGGTCGCAGCGTGTCGTAGGTAACATCGTTTGCGTGATGAGACCCCCGAGTAATCAAGTGTTTGTCGTTAAAAAAAATATATAGTTTTGACAAAGATATTGTTGAAATATAGTTGCAAGAACAAAATTTATTAGGGTGGGGGTATGGGTCGGCAACCCCCTTCGGCAATTATGGTTTTTTCGGCAAGATGGGCGGAGACCATACCCCCCTCCATCGGCAACTTTGGGGGTGCAACTCGGTAAGTTTTTTTCGATGGTTGCCTTCACTTCCACCCTTTTTGACCGTCGTCAACGGTTTATGGCCGTTATCTATTTTTTTTCTCTAGTTAATCCTAAACATACCTTCAAAAAACATCAATTTTTTTCTTTCTCCTAGTGTCATCATCTTATTGGTTAAAAAATTAATCATAAAAAACTTGTCTAAGACCATACCCTCCAACCTTACACCATTCTTTCAAAACAAGTTTGGTCGTATCACCCTTGACACATCAACTTCCTCCAACAAAATTACAAAAAAATAATAATTATTATTATTTGTCATTAATTCAATTCATTTGATATATGTGAATCACTTTAATTTTCAGATAATTCAAGTTTCAACATCAATTCTAATTCCTTTACAAATGTATGTATAGACTATAGAGTATACGGGAAAACAGTCAAACCTGTAAATCAAACTCGGATCGATTAAGCTTCAAGAGATACAATATAGCAAATAAATCATCAGTATCAACATCGGTATCCAAAAGAATCCGATAAGGATTGCCTGCATGAACATTGGATCGAGCTAGAAGGAGAGCGCATAGCAAACTTGACCATAACCATAATACCTTCATTACTACAAATAGCATGATCACATGTGACATGCCTTATCGCAACTCGAACTAAACTAATTTTATATTAAGAAGAGCACGAAAAGAGGTTAAGTGTAGATCCGGCTTTTACCAAGTCAATGGCTCCACCCAGTCGTTTCTATTTTCTAATAATGGTGATGATGATATTTATACATTTTTCTAATCCACGAAATAAATGAGTTCTTTGGATTCGCGTCATTTATATCTTGTTATGAAAATAGTTTGTAAAATTTGATGTTTTAAATTAATATATAATTGATATTAGTTGAATGTAAGATCTTACCTTTTGCTCACCAATTTGGTGTTTGTTTTTCTTAAAGGCTCTTTTTATCATTTTATGTTTGCGTAGTGGATACCGCATACAGACATTTAGGTTAAAGGTCTGCTAATTGTTTGTTTTTCGAAGATATTTCATTAAAAAAATGTGGCCCAACCATTTCACACCGAGCCCCTTTTTATCGGCGGTCGTCTTGCACCGGCCGACGCTCTCCGCCGGCGGCCGTCCTCTATCCCGTCGCCCCTTCTACCGGCGGTCGTCATCCATCTTGCCGTCCCTTCAATTCAGAATAACAAACAGTCTTCTTCTTATGGAGTGCATATGTTTGGTCCACCTCTTCATCTATGGATGTTTGAAGGTATGGTCCGTAGACGGCAGACATTTTACGTCTTAAAAAACAAACTGCACCTAAATGTTATCTATTGACCAACTAGGACTTGTCCTAGTGGTAATGGTGATTATGGGAGACTAGTTAACTGAGAGATCACTAGTTCGATCATTGAGTCCCATAGGTTTTATCACCTAGACCATTTGCGAATGTGGTTTATCCTGGAATGGGTTCAACTGATTGCCCGGGTTACTCACACGGTCTGTGCTCGCAGCGTATCATGGTTAACACCGTAATGCCAAGGGTTCACCCCCGGGTGGCCTGATTGAAGTTCGACGTCGTTCAACAAACAAACAAAATTGGGCCAAAGGACACCGAGTGACACTTTGTAAAGTTTAAAAGACATTCACTGTTATTAGTAAAGGTAAAAGACAAGAGTTGCAAAACGTGTAAACTTAAATGACAAAATTTATAGTTTACTCTTAGTTCAATGTAAGAGCTTATCTTATTGTTCATTAAATGTTGTCTATTGATATGCTTGGTAGATGAGATGTATTACCTTATATATCATTTTGAAAAACGTGTCAGTCACACATCTTCACTATTCCCTCGCTCGCGTTTTTTCTTTATTGGCGAATATTGGCGGTCACCGATGACTTTATTCTTCTACCCCACGTGTATTGATCATGTGAATTGCTTCTCTCTCACACACTCACGGTGGTTGCAGAGATAAATATGTGTCCTCTCCATTTTCTCTCTAACTTACCGGTCGCTATCTCTCTCTAATCTCTCTCTAAATGGATATCATTGACAATCCAGATCTGAGGCGATATTGTCTGCTCTCCGATTCCGGCGTCGGCAGGCCGTCGGCGACGGCTTACCCGTCGGGCGTTGATGCGACGTCGACAGGCCGTAAATGACGGCTTACCCGCCATACGTGGATGCGACGAATGCTCTCCCGGATGTGAGTACAGATCTTGCATCTTCGTATGTGACTGCAGATCTTTGCTCTTCGAGTGTCAGCGGATTTCTTCATGGTGGTCGTCGGATTCAGGGATTTCGGCTTACATCCGCCGGCCTATTTCTCGGATTTTAGATCTGAGTTCATTTTTTTATATGAAATTCTTTGGAAACTGTTCCTATTAGTAACCTGTATGTATCAATTTCCTTTTTATTGTCTCTGTTGTGTTCTTATCTTCTTCTGTTGTAGATTATTGTCAAAATCCCTTTTTTTAAACCTAATTTATATATCAAATATCTATCGATTTCTTAACACCTGTTTCATGTCTTAATCTATTTGATTTTTTTTCGTTTTTTGGTCTTATTACTGTTGTATTACCTTTAATTGATTTTGTCTAACTTATGTGTGCAGTTTCTTCAAGATCCTGTTTCAGTTTTCGTTCGTACCTTCAACGCGATTGTAAAGGTATGTCTACTTTTTCGTATGCTTAGGGTGCTGATTTTCAATTAAAGTCTTTCAAATTGGCAAATTGTTGCTGAACTAATTTGTGTGGCATTGCATGCTGGAATTTTGGTTGGTATAGTTATATTGATCATTTACTACATGCCATTGATTATGTCACGCTATATGCTGGTCCTCACCAACTCATTTCATGAAAAAAAGAAGAAAAGAACTCCAGGTCTAATGCTGGATGTAAAGAAAGTTTATGTTTTTAATATGGTGACTCAGATTTCTTTTTTTCGAGGGGCTGAAGCTTAATACTCAAACCTTATATTGTGAAATGATACAGGTGCAACACCTTGATTTTGACCCATGGATCTAAGACGGTGATGGTGTAATTTCTGATTTGTTATCTTAGCTTGAGCCTACACGTCTGTGATAGCTCTCTTTGTTGGGTTTTCTGGTTATCCTTTTGGATCTGGCCTATGAATCCTGATGATGAATTCTTTTTGAGGGATGTTGACATTTGGGTTTAACATGGCTATGATGAGTTTTAACTGTCATAATAAACCTGATGTCAATTATTTTTGTTGGTTTGGCAGGTGCTGCATGCCTCATCTCAGGCATTTGGGCCTTACATCTGAACTATCGAGGCCATGATGATTTCTACGATTTCTCACTGTTCTTGGCAGCGAGGTTGTGGTGAGCCGGAGGCGATAGACATTCACTTAATTGCAGCCATCATCACAACCCGTGCCATTGTTCTGATGAATAAGTAAGATCTGAGCCTATTATCAATCTTTATTACTGATTCATCTCAGGCATTTGGGCCTTACATTTGAACTATCGAGGCTATGATGATTCTATGATTTTTCACTGGGTCGACTCTTTGGCGAGGTAATAACTTTTTGCAGTCATAGAGTCGCCCTCGAGTTTGGCTATTTATGATTTGAGGCAGTGATGATTTTCCATGGAAGTATATGGTGAGTCCGGTCGACTCTTTGGCGAGGCAATAACTTTTTGCAGCCATAGAGTCGCCCTCATTCATGATGGCTTGAATTGTCACATGTAAATAATCTGAGCCTACACTTTAATACTTAATCCAAGACTATAGTTGATGCACTACTGTTCTTGCCTAATCCAGATTTCACAGTAATACAGTTGAAGCCTCATAGAGAATCTGAAGCTTGACGGATGAGTTACTTTGGTTTCCTATATCCAGTTTGGCTATTTATGATTTGAGGCAGTGATGATTTTTCATGGAAGTATATGGTGAGTTCGGTCGACTCTTTGGCGAGGCAATAACTTTTTGCAGCCATAGAGTCGCCCTCATTCATAATGGCTTGAATTGTCACATGTATATAATCTGAGCCTACATGTTAATACTTCATCCAAGACTAGAATTGATGCACTACTGTTCTTGCCTAATTTTCTTACAATTTATCTCATGTTATTTTTCTTTTTTCTTTTACTGCAGTTTTGGGGTGTTGCCCTTACAATCAGAGGTATAAGTTTAATTTTACTAGATTAATTGTCCTTCGACAGAGGTTTGTTTGTTTTAGGCTTCAATTTTTTACATTTTATTGATTAGTGTTTGCTACTTTTAATAACCTAATAACACTGTATGGTAGCTCTCAAATTACCCTTTAGCTTTGCTTTTCTTTTTCTATTTGTGTTGTTTTCATAATTTCTCAATTTTCAAGTACCAAGTTCATATGTTTTTAATAGCATGTTTATCTTTCTTTTCATGAATAAAACTCATCAGATTTGTTACTTTTGTTTCTGAGTAAGGAAAGGAGCCACATTTAACTGTTTTTACTTCTCTAACAGAATTTGAGTTTTTGGATTGCTTGAGTATTCTAAACTTCTATTTAGTTTTAAGGGTGACAATAGCTTTTATAATCATTCGTATGTGTCATATTATAATTATTTATATTGTTCTACCTTTGTTTTAATAAAATTTGTTGGTGTTTATGCGCTAATACTATATTTGTTCTTTGATTTAACAGGTCATATTCAATAAAAAATGGTTATTATAGAAACCAAGTTATTACAATAATAATCTAATTTCATGTTCATTGCAAGTTGCAGGGCAGTGAATCCCACAAAGGTATGTCAAATTAATATGGCATTTCTCAGTTTGGTTTTGTTGTTTCATGAATTTGTAGATTGAATATAAAGTTTCATGGAAGATTGTTTGTCCAAATTTACTATTTCCTTATGTTTCTAGGTGCACAATGGACTTGCTACTACAATGGAAGGAACTTTGTTTTGCTCATTAGAAGAATTTCATGGTAATTTTTGAAGCATCCTTAACATCTTGGTAGAAAAATCAAGAACTAGCTGATATATGGAAAGCAAATTCAATTTTTATCTCCTGGTCCCTGAAGATGAGCTATGACTTTTGTATCCCATGCATCATTTAGCAGCAATTAGCGATGGTGTTTTTAAGCCAACTTAACTTTGTTTCATGTTTTGTGATGTAATATTTGTGACTATGGTAATGTACGCTGACAAAAAATGTCAGCCCGCAGCAACGCGCGGGACTTTTACTCGTATGTATAAAAACCTTTTGACAAGTTTTTCTAATTAGTATTTTTAGTATTTTTATTAGCAAAATGTACTTAGCATTAGCATTTTAAGTTTAGAAAATATGTAGTAAGAAAAAGGTTGAAAAAATACTCCTAAACCTATATTTAGAAAATATATAAGAAAAGATAAAAATTTACTGTGTTGCAAGTTTATCTAGTTGAGTGATGGTTAAAAAACATCGATTTTATATTGTGCAGGTGAGAATGTCAAACACCACCTTACATAGCCCCTAACCCTATATTTATACTTAAATTAACCCTGTCAAATATGTCTTCTAATTCTACTTACACTCAAATCCATATCTTCTAACCATTTAAGAGTATGTTTAGTGTAAAAGCATCGTTTGTTAAAAGTGACTTATTGACTTTTAGCTTTTTCAAAAGTAGTTTTAAAAAAAAAATGTTTGGATAAGCTTTTACAGTTATAAAAGTCAATAAACTAATAAGTTGCTTTTAAAAAATGTTTGGCTTAGCTTTTTTAATGTAAAATGATAAAAAAAAAAGACATCCTATATATACCTAGGGTTTATTTGGATGGTACAAATGTAATTTACCAGGCCAAAAGTTAAGAGTTGTTTTAAAAAACTAGGATTTCTTGGCTTTTGAGGTAATGAATAAAACAATTTTTTTAAAAGTAATTTTAAAAAGTGCTTTTGCACTACCTAAACAATTTTTTTAACTTATTGACCTTTTCAAAAGCCAATAAGTTAATCTCAAATGTTTGCCCAAACATGCCCTAAATGATAAAGGAATTGATTCTTTTATCGGCATGAGAAAAAAAGTCGGGAAGAGGGACTACTTTCCTTTATGCGTGGACGGTTTGGGATCGGAAGATCAAATGATCTTGATCGGTGCCTTTTGTGTAGGTTTATTTGCATTCTAATTAATAATTAAATATATTGATATGATTACAAAATATACTCCTTTAACTTATTTTTAATTTGGTAGGTTTAAGTAGAAATCTAGGTGAAATGATAACGAAATTGCAACAACTCGAAGATGGATTCTTAAACGTTTCAAAATCAAATCATGATATGAAGGGTAAGATGGATTCTTAAATGTTTCAAAATCAAATCATGATATGATGGGTTATTAAAAGAAAGTCAATAGTTAATTAGTGACTTGGCGAATGAGTTCAAAACTCAGAAAGAAAAAGAATAATAAATGGATCAATTAAGGTTTTAGTCTTTAGAAAGGAAATGAGATGGGCTGGTTACGAGATCTACGTGGGCTCAATTGGTGGGTTGATAAGGAAATGAGATGGGCTGGTTACGAGATCTATCTGGGCTTAATTGGTGGGTTGATCTGTGGTCCAATGGAAAAAAAACCAAAAACAAAGGCTGAATTAAAAGAAGGCCGAGAGAAGGTAACATGATTTGTGTGTTTTCATCTTTGTATGATTGTATCTAGTTAGTTAATGTTAATGGAGAATTTTATAGTGATAGGTATTGAGTTCTTTGTTATTACCATTGAATTACTCTTGGCCGTACTTAGGTGTAGGGTTTAGTGTAGGATGTACGTGTTCGTTCTGTTGATTGTTATGAGATTGGGAGCAAGTTCAATAATTCAATTTGGTGATTGAACGAAAAATGTTGGTTTATTTACCTAATTAAAGATTATTTTTTCATTCATTTTGATATTACTTCGTCGTTAACTCGTACCTTAATTGTTAACACTTTGTCATTTTTGCTGATTATGTTTATTTAGCTAATCAACTTCATTCTTACTAATTGACTTGTACTAAGGCAACATCCTAGTTGGGGCCCTTATTCGGTTTCGGAGCGTTAAGTAGCACCATCAAATTACTTGGTCTGGTGCGAGTACTTCATGCTCAATTAATAATAAACTTATGTCTTTGTAACTACTAGTGGGTGACCCGCCGCGCGTTGCGGCGGCCTCACCATTTTCGTATCACTTGTCGTCTTAAGATCAGATTGTTGTGTCGTACCAAAAAGAAGAATGACCACTCGAGACTTCAGATATAAATCTAACATATTTATACATAAATTAATATTTTTATTTAGAAATTATCAATCTCAAAGGCCATTGTTTTGCATACAAAATTCAATATCAAAAATAAAACAGACAAGAAAGTTTTTTTTTTGAGGGTCAACCTCACATGCTTCCAGCTGGTTCAACATGTACTAAGACATGTTTAAACCTGGGCCCTTATTAACCTCTTGTCGGACAAAACTCTTTCCTTTGTAAAATTCTAATGTAATCTACGAATTTGTAGGAGGAGGCATAAGGAAAATACAATATAAAGAATATAAGTGTAAAGAAATAAAATTCTAATATAATCACCTACAAGAAGATACTCACGATCGATATGTTTCTGGACCGACTTAACCAAGAAATCCAACTCGCCGTCTAAGGACCCACTCCATTTATCATTGTCGTTCCTCTACCTTTAGTTCCTTCAAAGTTCCATTGTTTTCACCTACATCATATAAGATTACTTTGATATACTAATTACAATTGAGGTTGATCTTTGGTTCCACTTGAAAGAAACATGACATGGGATACAAAAATGCATAGGATTGGAAGAATTTGAGGCTGATGAAGGTAAATGTAATACCCTGCAAGCGAAAAATAAGAACCCTGAACAACTGAACTCAAACTATCCACATTTCTCGACCTCATAAAAATCTGTTGCGTGTATACTACTAACGAAATGAGAATCAGTTATTCATTTTGTAGAGTTTACTCATGCAATTATGATTCAAAAGTCATAGACCTAAGGATTAAAACTTGCTAATTTGATGAACCAACTGATAAAACCAAACCATATGCCTTTAATAACAACCAAGAGGGAAAACATAAAAAATAAAACAAATTTCATGTAATAAGTGTTGGTATAAAAACACATACGGCCAGATGGCATTAGAAGCATGAAGTTATTTTTGTTTATGCAAAACTTTTAGAGCCTCAAAATACCATAGATACATCAATGAGTGTAGGTTTAGTTTATACATTTCTACCCATTTCCTGCATGTAACATTTAAAACACATATTAGAAAAGACCAACACAATTAAAGAATAGAATGAAGCACCATACCCATCCATATATTGAAGAAATACTATAGTTGGTGGAGTTGTTTATTGGATAACACAACCAAACCCAACTTATTCAACCTGTTACCCAAGAAGAGCAAATCAAAACAGTTGAATCAAAGAGCATACCAACTCAATCAGTGTATCAAACTATGCATTCAATGACTTCCATCATTACTTAGAAGTGAAAATCAACAACTTGTAACAAACGACTTAAGCTTATAGCTAGCTTTGATTGAGAATATGTGTAGCAGCTGATCCTCATTGAGAAAAAAAATTAATCATTCTAATTATAAAACCTATGGATGTAGAAACCAGATCTTGTTCCAACAACTTAATAGGTGCAGTTAAAATTGTCACCATAGAGAAGTTGTGATAATTCTTGCCAGTCCTCCATGAAGATAAGGCATATATATTCAAACCTTCCCAATTAAGAACATAATTTTTTTATTTAACTGTCCACATTTTTTTTACTACCTTATAAGCTCAGCATGCCTGAATCAATATATATAAAGTTTTTTTAGCCTCACAAATCAGTTGTTAATAGCATGAAGAGCCACAAACCCGCAAGGATAAAAACATAGACTTTAATAGGTCGACTTTGGGTTGTGTTTTATCTGAAAGAGGTAAAACTATATCACCAGTTCACAACCGCAATTATCACCGCCTCATCACCTAAATGCTTGTCACATGATTATAGACCTCAAACAAACGTTGATGGATTCAAGATATGGATTCCAAGATCACTGATGAAGACCTCAAACGAACTCGATTGATTGGGGGGTTTGGTAGATGACAGAGCGATGGCGTGTGAGATATGAAGGAGTGGGTGGAGCGGTCGATAACATATCTTTACTCCTACCAAATAACCAGGACCAAATATGAAAATATGTTGTGTTAAAAATTAAAAACCTAAAAACCTCACTATTTAAAAGATGATATTTTATATTTAGGTAATTTCTCAATAATTAAACAAGTTTTAAGTTGTCAATTGCTAACCTGGACCCGTGATATCTTCATTTATTGTTTGCAATCTGATTTTTCCATTCTAGTTTACATTTTTGTAATTCAAACACAACCAAAGATTAACTTTTATTTTCGTAGATAATTTAGTTAAATAATTGGACGATACATATAATACTTGTTATATGTTCTTTTTGGATACAGGATACAGTACCTCATTTACACTAACTACCTAGGCTAGATAGGTTTTTTCATGATCCCAATGACATATCATCGAAATGACGTTGTTGTCAGGGAGCTAGTGAGCTTATATTGCTTTGTTTGATTTTCCTTGTTTTCATTTGCTTTAAACTTTAAAATTTCAAAAATATTTTATATTATTATTAATTTTTACGAGTTGGTGACCCGCCCGCGCGTTACGGCGGACCACCGTCATGTTACTTTAAAAAAGTGACACGTATTGTACACGGGCCACCATGGAAAAACGAAGCTTCTGAGTAAACGCGTGGTTAAGAATCGAACTCACCGACACTAATGAACAGGTACCATCCAAGCACAAATTGTGCTAAAACCAAGAACAAAGGGGAAACCTTCTCGAAAAGATGGAGACAATCCTGATGGTCTTCAAATTCCTCTTTTTCCAGATATAATGACATGTGCAATTATCCATTCAATCAATAAAACTAATTATCCAAAAAAGCATAATCAATAAAAAAACACGGTTAGATATAAACCCATAAAAGATGAACAAAATCATAACCATAACACAAATGTCTTTTGCCTTGCCAAAGGGCAGCAACCATGGCTGCAATAACACATATGTGTTTTGCCTCACCAAAGGGATATACTTATAGTGATCATCATAGCCATTCCTTTATCACCAAAGTAAAACTTAAAGTCTCACGCAAATGAAACAAAGCACAGGATACGTGTGAGAGAAACGGGACAAAGCAGAAACACGTGCAAGCTAACCATCCACAAAGTATCCTGAAGAGAAAAAATAAATCCATTTGCCACCTGCAACGTAACAGCCAAGCATTCTGAAGACCAAAAGTAGCAACATTTTTTAACACCAAATAACCAAGCATTGTCAAATCTATTTAGCCACTACTTTAAATGAAGTAAAAGATGAACATTAGGCTCAGATCTGCTGTTGAAACAGAAAAATTGGGCTCAGATCCGTACGTAATGGAGCAAACAAAGCATATCTACCGTGGCTGCAAATATTTTGCCTCACCAAAACAAAGATTATCGTGTCACTGCTCCAATAAACTCATACAGATTCTCATCACAGCCTTGAATAAAATAGAGTACCTAAACCTCAGAAGATGACACTTCAAAACCTGCAACCAGACCCAAAATATATAGTCATCAGAACATAACAAAACAATCAATTCGAAATGATAAACGAAATTCCATGAAGTATTAACCTAATAAAACTGAGACTAAGAAAGCAGAATCACATCAGACACTATAAAGAGAAAGAATACAAATGGGTAACCCTAAGATTAATCTGAATCACAATCAGTGTAATTCTTGAATAAACTATTTATTAATAGAAATTGAAGGAAATCTAACTCAACAAATTAGAAATCAAACTTCAACTGAAGAACTCGAATTTTAGCACCTCATGTCGATTTCATTCTCGATTACGTCCTTACCTTTTGTATTTATCAGCGCATGTCGATTTAATTGCCGGTGCAAGTCAAGTCGGTTTGAATCATTGTATATCTCAAACGTAAGACGGAGAACAAAAGTGGGCTTAGAAAACAACATCAGATGGAAAGCTTCAAGAGATAGAATTGACATGAGAGAGGATATGGAAGATAGACGATGCGTTTGATCGGGAAAGAGGCAGATGCAGAGTATTTTACACGGGTGAAACCCTAATCCCTAAAATCCATTATAGACTACAAACGCACCAAGATACAAAACGAACGAACAGTAACAGATTCTCAGTGCCTAAGTAAGAAAGGAGAGGGAAATTCACTCGCCCGAACGTTAGGGTAGGAAGGGCGTGTGAATTGCTGAGGGCGGAGTAGAGGAGTGTAGTGGTGAAGGGGGCATGGCTGCAACAGTGACTGACTGTAGAGCATGGTGGGAGGTTGAATAAGTCATTGTGGCAGGTGAACTCTGTGTAAAAAGAAGGATAGAAAGTACGGATATGTGTGCAAGAAATTTAGAAAATAAATGTAAAAGAAAAGACACGTGTAATTTTCGTATTGAAGAGTGTTATAAACAGTAGAATCTATGTGTAGAGGAGACTTTAAGTTTTGTATAATATATAA
>JBCNJP010013636.1:0-12074 GCA_039602395.1 Deinandra increscens subsp. villosa
TCTTCTTTGAGAGGGTGTTTACGATCAGCTCTTCTTCAAGCTTCATAGTAGTCGGATTTCATTCAAGATTCGATTTTTCTCTAAGATCCAATCTCTTCATCTACTATTTTCTTGAATCAATCTCTCACGAGGATACCGCACTCGTGTTTGATTTGTATATCGTGTGTTTGGGAGATTTTCGGACCTACAATTACCAATTCACTCTGATGGGCATCGGCTATGGAGGAAACCCCAAGAGCAAAACTGTGAAGAAATGCCACATTCCACCCGTATGGAGGTTTCTTGCCCATACCCTGCTGGTGTGCCTAACCCCCAGAAGATCTCATGAGGAACTTGGTGAAGTCCAAGCTACTGCTCTTCATGCTGTGATCAAGGGAGATTGTTTCAATTTTTCAAAAATGATTTTTGATGGGCTCAGGGAGAACTGTGAAAAACCTTTTAATATGTATCCCAGGTTTTTACAACACATTTTGGATACACAATTCCCTGAGGTTCCCAGGGCTGGTACCATTTTTCATCAAAAGAACCTAACTGAGAAAATTTTTTCTTACTTGCTTTCAAAATCTGCAATTTCCAACTGTCTTGGTGTGGAAAATGACCATCCACTACCCGATCCAAGAGTTATTCCTGCACCTATGGTGCAAGAGCAACCAGTTGCTGTTCAAGAACCAACTGAGCAACCTGCTCCAGGTGACAACACTGAACCTACACCATCAGTTGTTGAACCCACACCTGAAATTGACCCTCTAGCTAAATTACCTGTGAATTTCACTTACATAAGAAAGAGGGTCAAGCACTCAAAAACTACTACCAAAACTTCCTCACCTACTCCATCAAAAGTTGTTGAAAAGGAGACAGGGTCTACTCCACCTGTGTTTCCTACTGCCACCCAACCTGAAAACCTTGAGCATGACCCACTGTCTGCTCAACATCAAAGCCAAGGGTTAAGCCATATTGCTGATGATCTCTCAATTGAGACCTCATCTTCTATTAGATTGGATGTACAACCCTCATCCCTCTTGTTTACCTCCATAGACCTAAACCTAGATCTACCCTTGAATGATGAAGAAACTGATCTAAATCCAAATGACAATCTCTTCTCATCAACCTCACCTCATGAAGATGATTGGATGGATATTGATTATGTTTCTCCTAACCCCCATTCACCCACTAAGGAGTTGAACATCAGGAGTGATGAAGATGTTCATGTAGAAAGGGCTGCTACTACAATTGGTTCCCCACTGGAACAATTGGACAGTAGTAACATATTTAAGACCCAATCTATGGCAACCAGCAGCCAGTTTGAACCAAAGGAACCAGAAATGGAACCTGAGGCAACAACTGTGCTTGCAGGGAATCCCAGGAGCCAAGACAACCAGGGTGTTGAGCTTGATCAAGCTAGGCTTGATGGCTCTTCTTCGCCCAAGGATACTGAGAAATCAGTTGAGGGCAGTGCTTTACTTAAGGAATTGACGGCTAATCAAACTGAATTGCAGAAACAGATGCAATCCCTGCTTCACACTATTCAACAGCAGGACACCTTGATTGAAAGGCTTAAGCAGGAGAAGGTTAGTGCATCAAACCCAACTGGTGAAGCTGTTGCTACCAAAAAGGGGGAGAAAGCTAGCTCTTCAACACCTCTTCAGAACATTTCTGCTAGAAACAAGCCAACTGAAGACTCTGTTAGCTCTTCTGAAATTGATTTTGATCCCAATGAGAGGTTACCTGAGAAGATGAAGTCAAAGCTATTCAAAATCTGTGGAATTAAGCCCTTCAACCCAATAGAAGGTCTGCTTAATGTTCACATGGATCAGCTGATGCAGGTAGCACCTGAAGAATGCAAAGTCAATCACATGGAATTCCTAAGATTCGTGATGGCTGCTTCAGGTGCTCACCCTCAAAACATTGGAGAAGTCAGAAACTTCATATCTGAGGTTTACTTGGCGAAGGAGCAAGAGTATCTTCAAACAGGTGTAGAACAGTTTGAGGCTGAAGGAGGAGAAAGAAGTGAAGAACAGGTTGATACACCTGAAAGTAAACCAGCGGAAGATGAGACTCAGCAAGAAGACCTATTTGATATAGAGGTGACTGAAGCTTTACTGCACCTAAAGAGTCCTACATCTTCTGCAGCAAAGGTTGTAACAGAGGAAATTCCAAAGGACGTTGTTCCGGAGGAATTTGCCTCTAACACTGAAATTCCGAAGGAAGTTACTCCGGAGGAGCTAATCATCACTGATGAAACTCCAAAGGATGTTACTCCGGAAGAATCAACCTTGGCTAAGGAGATTCCGAAGGAAGTTACTCCGGAAGAACTTCTCACCACTGAGAATGTTCCGAAGGAAGTTACTTCGGAAGTTGTTACCAAGGAATTGCCTAAGACTATTTCGGAACCAATTGCTCCGGAAGTCAGTCCTAAGGCAGTTACTTCGGAACTTGGCACTAAGACTATTCCTGAGCAAGTTACCTCGGAAGCCAGTCTAAATGCTACAACTTCACTTCCTGAGTCTTCAAAGCCTGCTGATGGTGATTCTCTTGATGAGAGAAGCATATCTGGTTTCACTGATTTGGAAGATGATAATCAGAGCACAGGTGGTCAAAATGAAGAAATGGACCCTGTTACAAAGGCTCTAATTGATCAATTGGAGAAGGAGAATGTTGAAATGCAGAAGAAGTTCCAAGAACAGAAGGAGTCTGCTGTGTTTGAAGAACAGAAGCAACTGCTCATAGAAGGAGGTATTTATGAGTATGTTATTAATAACTCAGACCTGATGTTCTTTATTAATGGAGCTAGACTGAGATCAGACCAGTACATAAAAGAAAGGATTGCTAGAGCCGAAGAGCAAGGTCTTTCAGACAAAGTTGAAAAGTACAAAAGGGTCTTAGGGAATGACTACAGGAAAATTCGTATGAAAAGCAATGAAGAAAACAAGATTTTCCTTGGTCAATTCAGTGTTATGCTCAGAAGCAAGGAGTGTTTCACTGATGCATGGGTAAATGAAATGAAGGGAAATGACTTGGTGAATTGGATGTACATGATTCTCACCATTCAAGCTGATGAAGCCAAGAAGTTAAATGTAAAGAGGTATGTTGATTGTAGTCTTGAGCAGGAGTAGGCACAAGAGAAGCAAGGTACCAGATACCAGAAATTATCTGAGGAAGATGACTTGCTGATTCACAAATGGTACTTCAAGGAAATTCTGATGGAGAACCCTAAAAGAATCAACTCTTGCAAACTGCCAAGATTGAGAACTGAGCTTGATGCCATCAGGAAGAGTCAAATTGAAAAGGAGAGAACTACTGGTGAGAAAAGACCACCAGGTATGTATACTCTGTTTGATTCTCTTCACCCTGAAGGTCTCAGTTTTCTCAAAGATAAGAAAAGAAAAGCTCCTGTCTCAGCAACTCAACAGAAAAAGCCTAGGATTAACATTGTCAAGCAAATGTTTGACACTGTCTCTGATCCTCACCTCTCTTCATCATCACAACCCTTCACTTCAACATCACAACCCACTGCTCCCACATTTCAAACTCCCAACCAACCAATTCCATCTCCACCATCTTCTCCACCTCCCAAAATTCCTAAGCCTACACAACCTGAGCCTGAATCCTCATCCCAGAAACCTTCATCCACTCAACCCATTCCTCTTTCTTATTCTGGAAGAAAGAAGTCCATGGCTGTTAGAAACCGTTTAGCCAAAAGGAAGAAGTTAGCTGTAAGTGAATCAGAAGAAGAATCCGAACCCTCAAATTCTCCAACAGCTAATGTTGAAGTCACTCACCCCTGCATGCTAAGGATTGAAGAGCATAAGAGTGAGAACATGTACTACTTCTTCATGAGCAATGGTGAAATAAGGAAGAAGCCTGACTTAAAAGTGGATGACTGGGATAAGTTGCATCAAATGGACATCATGGCTATAATTAGGGCTGGCAATTTTGACACGAACACGAAAACACGACACGAAACACGAAGATGTTAACAGGTTTCGTGTTAAGGCTTAACATGTTTCGTGTCGTTAACAGGTCGACCTGTTAAGACCTGTTACATTTCGTGTCTTAACAGGTCAAAACCTGTTAACCTGTTAAGACCTGTTAAGACCTGTTTATATTTTAATAATAATATAATATATATTTTATATTTTAGATAATATAATAAAGAATTAAAGATATATCAGCGCTACATTTTTATTTTCTGTTTCAAAATCTACGTGAGAGAGACAGACCGCAGACGATCCATCTCCCATTCCCTTCTCCCAGAAGTCCAGAACGCGTCTCCCAGACTGCAAACCCTAACTTGCGAGTTGCGATCGATCTGCCTAAACTTCGCGCACGACCAGACTCACAATCAACTCACGATGGATCATCGACCAGACTCCGATCGATCATCGACCAGACTCACGATCAAACCCTAACTTGCGATCGATCATTCTCCTACAGGTATGTACCATGAAAATCGATCTCCCATTCTCCCTAATTCTTAGTCGCAAGTTTACTAATGGGTTGGAATATCACTGATATGGTGTAGCACTGTAGCAAGATGTTTAATTGATCTCCCATTCTCCCTAATTTACTTATGCGTAAACAACTATCATGTACATACCTTGATGTACAGAAAAAATGTTCATGTGAATCCATGATAAAAATGCAACTATGCAAGCCCATGTGCTGTTTTAGAGTTCATCTTTGTGATTATATGCAATCTGTGACTTCAAATCATTAATTTTTATTGTTTATATCTTCTAAACAGATGAGTAATTCACAAAATAACATGGAAAGGAAGGGTAAAAAGAGGAAGCATGTTGAAAAAACGGTATGTATGTGATTTAGGTAAATGATATATAGTATGTGTGTTACTTTTGTGAATTTTATTTGTTTATTTGTGTTGACATCTTTTAGGATTTTGATGAGTTTCAAAGTAAAGATTTTACAATGAACAAGAAGTCCGAGCTACAATTGTATTTAGAGGAGTCAAGAGTTGCTAGGAAGGTGGAACTGGATGTGTTGGCTTTTTGGAAAGCCAATGAGTTTAGATATCCCACACTTGCAAGGATGGCAAGAGACTTTTTGACCATTCCAGTATCAACGGTCACATCAGAGTCTACTTTTAGTGCAAGTGGAAGAGTACTTAATGAACATCGAAGTTCACTTAGTAAAGATACAGTTGAGGCTCTAATATGCACAAAAGATTGGTTATTTGCAGATTCTAGTAATGTCTCTTTCCCCATATATTTATATTTGTTTTCAAAATAATATATTAATGGTATATGTTTGTTTGTACTTTGAAGGTTCTAACCAAGCTAGTTCAGATGAGCCTACCGAAGAAATGTTGTACGTTAGTCTTGAATCACCTGATTTAAGTTCAACCAGCACTCCTAAGGTAATGTTTCAAGTAACGTTTCATGTGACTTTTTATTCTAATCTATTTTTTATTGATGTTTCTTAGAAATTAAACTAAAGAACCTATAATATTTGAATGGTTTCTTTAGAGTTGCTGAATTGGAGGTTCAACCACCACCAACCTTATGTTTAATAATGTTGCCAAAAATCATTATTTTTTATTAATTACTAGCTTGCTTGAACTTAAATTTGATTTGTGTAACTTTTGTGTGTAGGTTTGAGCAATTCAAGATTTGCGAAGAAACACTTGGCGAAAGTTGAATTTGCGATGCATTATTCCACTTTTTTGGATTGTTGTTTAAAACCGTTTAGGATTATGTGTTTTGGTAATTATTTTTGTTGACTTCTATGAACCGTTGGTAAATTATGTTTCACTAAACAGGTTACACGTTTATGTGATATTTATCTCATTCCTAAACAGGTTTGAAGCAGGTTTTATCGTGTCTAAACAGGTTGAGTAAAACAGGTTTTATCGTGTTGACCTTCGATTAGTTAAAATTTCGTGTCTAAACAGGTTTATCGTGTCGACCCGTTAAAAAACAGGTCGTGTTCGTGTTTTGAAAAATAGACACGAAATTTTTTCGTGTCGTGTTCGTGTCTGACACCTATCGTGTCGTGTCTTAACAGGTCGTGTCTGACACGATTTGCCAGCCCTAGCTATAATGGGAACTCCCAACTATAAGGTAGTGTAGAGCTCAAGTTGAAGCATCATGAAGATTCAGACAGAAGAACAGTTTTTGGTAGCAACATCTTAGGGGGAGACTGTTGGGAATGTTTTGCTAGGCAGAAATTCTCTAAGTCAGAGTTCCGAAGGAAGTTAGTCCGGAACTTCCTTCACACTGAGTAGTTCCTCCGGAACTTCTCCTAGTGTTACTCCGGAACTTTGACTTATCCCTTGTTGCAAGTTCCAATGCATAAAGCTGTCAGAAAGCAGTTTTACTTTACACCATGCTGTGCACTGTTCACCGATAGGTCTGCTCAACTGTTCACAGAAGCATGCTTGTACTACAACAACTCTGGAGTAGATATCATTTGTTTATTTAGCCTAGGAGCTAAAAGGAAATAAAAGAATATATTTTATTTCCTCCTTGCACTATATATATTAGTTGTATTTCCTTTGTTTCTTGTTGATCGAATATCTCTCTTGTTCATCAGCTGTAACTCTTTGTAAACATTGTGAAGAATTAATATAGTAGTGCTTGGAATTGATATCTTGTGTTTTATCTACTTTACTTCTTGTTTACTAGTTACTGTTTCGATCAAACCATTTCAAACATTAACACAAACAAGTCTGATTCCGCCTTTCTTGTTTGACACCTTTGGTAACTTGTTTGGTTAGTTGATCCTAACCACGATCCTACATTTCACCTATATATATATATATATATATATATATATATATATATATATATATATATATATAGGGTTAGGTTCAAATAAGAACTTTTTATTTTGAGAACTTTTGAGAACTAAATCTCAACCACAAATTTCAGGGGGGACCACTACAAATAATGGGAGGGGGGATACATGTAAATAAACTTGTGGCTCAAATTAGTTCTTTTTAGTTCTCAAATCAAATTGGTTCTCAAATGATCCTCTCCCTATATATATATATATATATATATAGGGTGAGGTTCATTGTAGACACTTTCGCATGTGAAATAGCTCTTTTTCACATGTGAAAGTTTCTAATTAATGAGAAAAAAGAAAAAAAGAAAAAAGAAAATTAATCACAACCATTAGATCAAGAGATCTAATGGTGAAAAAGGGTGTCTATCTGTCTACACTTATGGGGGTGTCTACAATGAACTTTTCACTATATATATATATATATATATATATATATGAGAGAGAGAGAGAGAGAGAGAGAGAGAGAGGAAAGGTAAATTGGAACCTCGTCAAAAACGCGATAAAAAAACGTTTTTTTTCTTAATTTTTTATGGTGGTTCTTTAGGTTATCGACTACTCTTAAATGAAAAACAATTAAAAAACCGCCTAATAGATTTTTTTTTAAAAAGAATCTCAAAAAAAGTTTGTTACATATGTAACTTTCATGTGTAAACTGTTATATATGCAGTTTTACACATGAAAGTTACATATGTAACCATTTTTTTTTTTGAGATTTTATTTAAAAAAAATCTACTAGGCGGTTTTTTGATTTTTTTTTTCATTTAAGAGTAGTCTATAAGCTAAAGAATCACCATAAAATTGAAATTTTATGTATTTCCATTAGTTGTGTATGATTTTAAACAATTACTTAACGGCGCTGTACAGTGATTTAACGGAGTTCCGTTAGGCTCCGTTGGTGATTAAGATGCTTAATCACCCTGGAACGTAATTAGTGACACCCTTAATTACCATTGAATGTAATTAGTGACACCTTAATGAGTAATAAGGATCCTTAATGATGTGATCAAGATTAAAATAATAATTTTTTATTCCTAATGACGCGATTAGCTGCCCTTAATTACCGCTTAAAGACGCCCGGAGGGGGGGGGGGGGTTCACTTTCTCACTCCTGTCACATTTACAGGCATTCACTAAAACCCTATGTTTGTGGACACCGGACGCCTTAAACCGAACATTTACACAAATGCTTATCAGATACAATAAATATAACGTTTTAAACATTTTGAGAATGTTTATAAGGGTTTAAAAAACTTTAGATGCACTAGATAAAGCGTTTGAGATTATTAAATTTTATAAGAAAATATATATATTTTTAATGTAAAGTTTTTAAAGTACTAAATTTTATAATAACTAAAATAATTACTTGAAACATGTTTATTTACTAGATGATGATTATGGTGATAGGAAAATGGTTCGTCCTAAAATTAGAAGAGACTTGGCAAATTAAAGAAAATTCACTACTACAAAAAGGGGCAAGACCAACCGAAAATTACGACTAACAAAACTGGTCGCAAAAACGGTGACCATATTAGCGACCAAACTAACTTCGGTCGTATAAATAGCGACCGAAACAAAGTCAATCCCAAAAATAGCGACTAAGTTGTTATGGTAGTTAAAGTGGTCACAAAAATTGCGACTAAGTTGTTTCGGTAGTTAAAGTTGAGCAAATCGAAGAAAATAGAGTTGTGAACTCTGAAATGAAACAACAAATTGAATTCCTCTTGAAGAGCATACTAAAAACTTTCTCCAAGTAGTTAAGCATGTTATTTGTTCTATCCAATTCAAATATTTATTTTCGTACAACTTTGGATTGTTTGGATATCTTTTTTTTTTGGATGATTGGTCGTGTTTAATATTAAGTGTTTGGATAATTTATATATGAATGTATTTTGTGAATTATTTATTTGTTTTTAGGTATTGATATAAACAGTGAAAAATAGGAAAAGCAATTCTTCTCTTCATAGCTTTTATGTGACCAAAACAGTGATCTCCAAGTTGGTTGCAATTTTTATAACTGAAACTTGGTTGCTAAATTGGTTGCAAAAGTTGGTCATAAAGGCAGTCGTTAGTTATTGTCTTAAAATGGGTCGGAAAAAAGTTCGGTCACAAATGTCATTGCTAATAGTTTAGTTGGAAGATCGGTCACAAAATCTGTCCGGTCGCAAATGCGGTTACTAACTGGTTAGTCACAATTTCCGTCGCAATCAGTCGTAATATCGGTCGTTAATGATTCGGTTACAAAATCGGTCGCCATCTATTGTTCGGTCGCAAACATGGTCACTAACTTAGTGACCAAAGTTCTAGTCGTAAAATCGGTCACAAGAACTTTTCGGTTTCTAAAAATGGTCGCAAAACGGTCGCAAAACATTGAAATAGATATATTTTAGAGACAAAACATTGAAATGACATAACAAATTTTCACCGAGACTAGAAATATACTCTCGATTTCTGACTCGATTATGACAAAACGACCTTTACTCGGCTGCTTGGCTAGGTTAGGAACGGTTACAAAAAAAGTTGACATAGATCTGCGATACGACTATCAACTGGATTTGGTTTATAGTTTCTTACAATTACACTAAATATGATTTATTATTCTTCTTTATATTCCTTCACAATATAAATCTACTTATGGAGTACAACAATCTTTCTTGGCCTGCTTACATTTCGTAATACATATCGTTTCACTATCCATGCATAGCTCATCTGACACCTTTCCGCAACAACAATAACCAGCTCTAAGGTTCATATCACAACGTACTTTACAGTTTTTCGAAGGTTGAGCCTCAAAAGCTCTGATGTCATCATTGTCTTCATATTTGCTACCTATATATATAGAGAGAATGTTTATACTAGAAAACATGACATGTAAATTACATAGACGATGAAAACTTACACTCATGAGACATAAGTAACACTAGAAAGCTTATGTATAAGATCATCACATGAGCTTCTACAACTCTCAACATCATATATACCACGTGTTGTTGAAATTAAATTACTCCTATTAAAGAGGTAGATGATCAATAAAGAGAGATTGTATGGTGGAGAAACAAGTGTATTTATGTACACATGTAGGCATCATATCTTGGGCATGCTTGAATAAAAACATTAACGTCTGAAATGAAACTGTATTATTTTTCATACAATCTAAATGTTGTAACTTGCAAGAAATTTTCAAACACATCATGCAATTGTCATGGATTTAGCTAGGTGTCACAAAATTTGGATGCATAAAACGTTTCACAATATTTAATATAACTTACATTTGCTATTTAAACATGACTAGTAATGCAACTTGTTCACCACTTATATTATATATTTTTATGTAAACTTTTGAGTAATAACTTAATTAAAATTTTATAACTTTCATAATGCATGTTAGGACTTGTGACAACTCACACATACTCTAAAGTAACAATCACCGCATAAAAAAATAGAGAACGCGAATGAACACACGAGAATTAACGTGATTTGGTCAGTGTGACCTATATCCACAAGCTGCAACCATGATACTTTTTTATTGCTCTGTCTCACTCGTGATGAAAATTACAAGTACAAGAGAATATAATTAGATATGAGATTGGGTTACAAAAAATAAGCGGGTAAAAACACGGGCCCAAGCCATCGAGCCCAATCAAGGCTCTACAAACCCAACAATCTCCTGTTTGAAGGCTTGATTATCTTCAATTGCCACCTGAAGTGCCCCACCTGTTTACAGTTCCAATAGGTCACATCATCTCGAGCCCTAAACTGACTCCTTCTGTTCCCGCTCTCACTACATCTATTATTCTTCCTACCCCTAACGACTACCCCTAACGAAATAGACGTGTTTACTTGATGATCCACCAGAATTTTTCCTTCTGACGTCTTCATCCAGAATAAGATCATGAATCCCCTTAAAAGTACGTAAACCCTTTAGGTTCTGCTGAACTAGTAACCGCTATAACAGTTCTGGACCAACTGCCAGGTAATGATGATAACAGTAGCAAATTTTGAACTTCACGACCGTGTGACCCTTCACATGGCTTGGACCCAGGGACGAAGCTTCTTGAGGGCCCGACCGGGCCCGGGCCCGTCCTGTTTTTTCGCTCAGAAGTAGTAATTTATACATATTCGGTCCGAAATTTTTTAAATACTTAGCTCGGCCCGATCCAATTAATCAAAAAAATTTATATACTAAGTCAGCTCACGCGAAATTATTGATCAAGCTTCGCCCCTACTTAGACTCAAGTCGTTTAACCGGTGAAATTGATCAAGATTAAGACTGGCCGAGAACCCGACATGATCACAAGCCGTATAAAAAAACTAATATACTCTTTTTTAGTGGACTTAACATAGAAATCTAACATTCGTTAGAGGAAAAGACAAAACGTTCAACAAAAGTATAACAAAAAAAACAATGATTATTATTTCCTTAATTAGTTTAGGGACAAAACTTAAAAAACAAATAAACATACAAAACAAAATTTGTAATTCACTCAATCATTTTTTTACAAACTAAAGATATTTTATTTTTCATATATAAGTATTCCTTATTAATACTATAATATACTTATTAAGGACAACAACTTTTCCTACGCTTACAATTTCTATCACATATTTTATCACTACCGCTGCACTGGCTCGGTATCAACTCACCACAACAACAATATTTCTTTTGATCGGGACTCAAATCACAACGTACTGTACAATTTTTAGGCGGTGGTGCCTGAAAAGCTCTTATTCCCTTGTCTTCATATTTACTACCTACATATATAAATATATCGAAGAAATAATATCATGATTAGATCAATGTTCATTTAAAAATCTGACATGGTAAGTTCAATAAACAGTGAAAACTTACACTCATGACACACAAGTAACACTATAAAGCTTGTGTACACGACGGTCAAGAGCATCACATGTGCTTTTGCCATTGTATTATGTGTCATTAAAATTGAATTGCTCCTGTTAAATAGGAAGATGAATAAAGAGAGATTGTATAGTAGAGATACAAGTCTAAGTTTTGTTTGAAATTCTTAAACACATATCATGTATCATGTACTATTCATGAATGTTGTTGTAAGTTTGTAACAAACTTTGGATGTGCAAAACCATTCATAATCTTTTATATCATACATACTCTCTTTTAGCAACATTGTATATAACGTGATTAAAATTTTGTAACTTTTATAATACCCTATAGATATATACCGATCTCTAATTTTGTTTCGTCTATCATATTTGTCACACCCCCAAAATACCACTAACGGAGTTTATACCGTTAAG
>JBCNJP010013637.1:0-12072 GCA_039602395.1 Deinandra increscens subsp. villosa
TTTGTTTTATCTTTTGAAATCCTTGGATTATTAGTTTTCAAAAATGATTCCTTCTTTTGAGAAATATGTTTTTCTGTAGGTTCTGAAATTCGTATCGGTGTAAAAGAAGGAATTGGATTAGAAAGAAATTTGTTGAATCGATTTTGAGATGTACTTGCATGACATTGAACATTTTCATTTGAAACAAATCTTTCTTGATTAACAGACACGGACTCTTCACTACTGCTATCTAAAGAAGAACTACTACTAGCTACGCTACTGTCTGAACTAGACTTCTTGGAATTCAAACTACTACTTGAAACAGACTCCTTAGAATTAAGACTACCGCATCCAAGCCCACTTGTGTTACCGTATCCATTATCATAATCCTCCCTGATCTCCTTATGGTTCACTCCTTCTAGACCTGCATGCAGACTGTTAGCATCACTAGGAATTAAATCATTTAAGGGATGACGTTTCGGAGTAGGTGAATAACAATGCGTGCTAGGAGGAGGATAAACCTTAGGAAACACATTCCCATTGTTCTCCATACCTATTCCGGTTTTTATTTTAGCTCCTCGTTGTTTAACGAGCATCTCTTCAACTTTCATTTGTGAGACGGTCCATCTATCTAACTTGGTCTGAAGTTGAGAGGTTTCAAATTGGGCTAATGTGACTCTTTCAGAAAGCATGTTTATTTCAACATTTTTTGCAAGAAGAGTTTGTTTTAAATGTTCATTTTCATGCATTGCCTCATTTAATTTCACAAAATATTTTGCTTCATTTTCTTTTAATTGGGTGTTCATGGTTTTTAATTCGTTGTTGGTGTCAATCAACAATCGATTGGCCTTGTAGATGCCGAACAAACGAATTCTACAAGGATGAGAGCACATATCTTGAACAGATTCATATGAAAGATCCATTATAACCTTTTCTGCAGCAAGAGCTTTTTCACATGTGCACACTGGTGTGCTTGCAGTTTTCTCATTCACCTTCTTCTCAGCTTCTTCCTTCTGACAACTGTTAACTGTGTGCTCATTGCTTTGTTCATGAATTTGAGCTGCAAGAGCTTGATTGATGGCTTCCTCGGCTTCAGAGACCTCCGAACTCCAGTCAAAGTTAGTCAGAAGAGCCACTTCTTTGGTTGGCTTGGCTTCTGCTTTGTCAGTGATAGGGATGGCACGAGTTGCAGGCTCAGAGGTCGGTTCAGTAACAATTGGACTTGGGCACTCCCTTTTGAAATGGCCAAGTTGCTTACAGTTGTAGCATCTAAGCTTAGCCTTGTCGAAACCAACTCTTCCATTTTGATTCTTGAAGGTGTTTCTCCCAGTGCATTCGAAGAATTTTCTAGCTCGAACAGTCAACATGGCCATTTGCCATTTCAGGTCAGTTTCTTCCAAATCATCTGGATCAACTTGGTACATATCCTCAGCAGTCAGAGTCGAACCTTGAAGTTCTCCAGCAGCGAAAGCTTGATAACTGTTAGTAAACAATGAGAACAATCCCATGTATTCTGGTGAAATCTGGGATGTTTGTTGAGTAGTGGCGGAAGCAGTTGAGGATGAACCAGATCCAAGATGTGAAGATTGAAGTTGAGATAAGGCTCCTTTGGGAGTGACGGCTGAGATGAAAGCAGAGTTCTGAGAATAAACTTTAGTAGGACCCATGGTTTGATTGTATTCTCTCCTTTGAACATCCAACTCAAAGGATTTAAGCTTGTTAATTACATCCATGAGCTTGTAGTCGGGGAAACTTCTTTCTTGTTTTAGCATGCGAACCTGAATGCTCCACTCGGGTGGAAGAGCATCCAGCAGCTTCTTGATTTGTTCAGAGTTAGTGAGTTTCGCATCATACTTCTTCAGATTGCTTGATACAGTTAGGAAGCGATTTGTCAAATCAACTAACTTTTCATTCTTCATGCTTGTGAATGAATTGAATTCTTTGGTGGCTTGGGCTTCCTTGTCCTTCACCAGGTCTTCATTGCCATCATAAAACTCACAGAGAGCGTCAAACAAACTTTTTGCATCAGTGTGCTCAGCAAAACGATTGTAGATTTCTTGTGACAGGCATAGAGAAAGAGCACCAAGAGCCTTTTGATCACGATCAATGAGTTTCAAGTCCTTCTCAGTAAAGGAAGACGGATTATTGTTGATCTGTGTTACTTCACCAGTAGTAGTTGTTGGAACGTGAGGTCCGTTGACAATCGACAACCATTGATTGTAATCGGTGTACAGAAAAAACGATTTCAGACATCGTTTCCAATCTTCAAAATTGTCTCCATTGATCAGTCTTGGTGGTCGGTTTGGAGCAATGCTTTCAGTATCAGCAGTATTTGTACCTGATGCCATCTTTTAGATCAGCCTGAAATAATAAAGACACGAGCAAACAAAGAACAATAAAATTTAATTAGTTTCGCTGAGAATCTTAGTTTCGCCCAGTAATTTCGCTCGGAAATCCTGAACAATTTCGCTGGAACTTATAATTTCACCAGCAGTTTCGCTTGGAAACACTGAATCCAGTCAGCAATTTCGCCAACTAGTTTCGCTGTATGCACGGGCAGTACTTTCGCTCGGAAATACCCGATGACACACAGTTTCGCTAGCTAGTTTCGCTGGAAACTGGTTTGAACTTTCGTTCAAGAAAAATGACAATAGTTTCGCTTCTCGATTTTCGGCGAAAGAATAGTTTCGCTCGGTGATGATAGTTTCGCTCGGTAATAATACGGCGAAACTGCAAAATCGCTTGATAGTTTCGCTGTTTGAAGGCACAGTTTCGCTGAATAATCAGCAGTTTCGCCCAGAACAGAAAACCCTCTTTTTGAAGAAGAAATGATCAGAAATCAACCCAAATCACTATAGAGCAATGATCGGTTGATTGCTTAGTCTTCAGGACATCAAAACACACAATATTCAATCAATTTCCAGTCCAAAACAATCAGATTTCAGAATCAAATAGATTTTCAAAGTTTTACCCAAAAACACTCAAAAACACCAAAATCAAGAGCACAAATGCTCTGATACCATATTGTAGGTCCTCACTGATCTTTATCAGTGCAAATGAAGGTGTTTTGAGAAGAAAAACCAAAGAAATAACAACAATAGATGATTCTCAATAGCTAAAATGGTTTTCTAGCCTTGAACAATCACAACATGAACCAAAGATTGATAAGAGATGATTACAAGCTACAAAAATAGTAAGAAATGCTCCTAACCGTCACCAAAACTCACCAATAAACGATTTCTTGTATTAGGGTTCACCAATGTTGCAAAAGTTACAAAAAGGCTGCACAAGGCGGCATATATATACTGTCCAGTGAACAGTTTCGCTGGCAGTTTCGCTAGCCAAGCGAAACTGTCACTGAGACAGTCTAATCTATGTACCGAGCGAAACTACAGTTTCGCTCGGTAGTTTCGCTAGCCTACCAAAAGTCAACATTACAAAGGAAACTAAACTATACAAACAAGCTAAACAAAATAATGAATTCCTCCCTACATTGATCTTCAATATTGACTCAATGTAATTAATAGTAACATTAGATGCAGCTGGCCTTATAAACAATGCAAGCTTTTAGATGCAATTGGCAATGTAAACAGTGAAAGAATAACACTGAAAGTACATATAATTAACGAAAACATTCGAATCAAAATTATTAAGTTGAATAAGTAAAACTCACTTGTGATCTCAAAACTTTGAAACTATAAAACTTGAGTTTTATTACTCTAACTTCAAAAACAACTACATTAACCAATATTTTCCATATAAAACTCACTACTAAGTTCAAAGCTCACTACAAAATTTAAAAATCATTGTTGAGTTTTAAAACTCACAACAGAAAATAATAACAAATTACAGAATATAACTCACTTCAAAATAAAAATAAGGAATGATTAGAGTTTATCAGGTTAAAACTCACTATCTAAAAAGTTCTTAAACTCACTGATAACACCTAAATAAGAAATCAAGTATAAAATAACTGTCTAATACACCAATAAAAACTCACTGCAAGTTATAAAACTCAATGCAAAATTAAAATTCACTGCAAAGTTAAAACTCAATTGTTTTTTATTTAACTTAAAATGTTAGAACTGGGTTCACATAAAACCAGTTTGGGGATTGGGTTGCTATTTAAATGGGTTTGAGTTTCTAAACCAGGTTTGAGGTGTTAGACCGAGCGATTGAGAAACATGTAGTTTTTTAGTCTTCCTATGTATAAAAGCTTGGCTTTTGAAATTGGTATTTATTCTCTAAATGGTCAAAAAAATTACGCATCAAAATTCACTTGTAGCAAAGGACCAAAGGTAATTTTTTAATAGTTGGGAAGGGGAGGTATATTCAAAAGGCTATTAGTATGCATTGAGTTTTATTTTATACTTAAAACTCACTGCATTTAAACTCAATTATTTGAAGTCTTAAATTTTGTTGTACAACATCATAATTGATGTTTAAAACTGATTTGATCTAAAACAGTCCCTATTGATTTTTAACCAGTGAGATTTAGACAAATAAGTGAGTTTTAATTGTAATTTAGGTACCTATTATAATCAGATTCTAAATAAACATCATCAAGTTATCATTGACGATGGATTCTAATCAGTGAGTTTTAAAATTCTCCATTATTAGTTCAATATTATCACCACCGATAACTTTTATCATGCCATCTCTATATAGATTAATAAGAAGAAAAAAAAGAAGTTTACATTATGAATTAGTTTATTTAGCCATATTTTCTTTCAAAGAAGAGTGTAACCTTCCTTGGTGTAAGAAAAAAGAAGTTCAAATCAAAGTTACATACAAACTCAAAATATAGGGTCCAGAATAATCATTCGATTATTTTTATATTCTATAAAAATTGAGACTTATAATGTTCTAATGGTTAGTACATGCTGAATAGGATCAAAGGTAAGAAGTGATGCAATAGATGGGATACCGTAATGGGCTGCTATTTGAAAGTCCAAATCTTGTGGTGTGAGTGAGCCTTTTAGAATCTGCTAGGCAACAAACAACAAGAAGAATTTGATTATTAAGCCATAAATCCTTTTTGAATTAATTTCCAGTTCAGATTTGGAATACTTTGGGGATGCAGGTCTGCTTATTGCTCTTTAAATAAGAAGCAAACAGTTGGATTCTTAATTATTTAACTCACAAATAATGAGATAAGCAACCATAGAACAAGTGATTGATACACTTTGAATAAGAGATTTAATTAAACATTTAGGTTTATTTTTAAGAATATCTTGATAACAAACTATCATTCTCACAGTCCTGGGAATTACCAATATAATATATAAATTTTTTAGGTATTCATCATTAATTCCGAACAAACATAATCAGTGAGTTTCTAAATTTTCCATCATTAGTTCACATCACAAAATCAATGTCCAAAGAACAGTATGCAATTAAAGGATTCTAACACTCAATATTCCATCAGAAATTAATGTTACTTCGTTTGTTTAACCACTGCAGAATAATGAACATAAAACTAGATTCAGAACTAAACTTTAACCATACCTTAAATCGAAATCAGAAACTAAACAATTCGCGTGGTGAAGGTGAAGGTGAACGGAGCAATAGACCGACTGAATGTGGCCGCACGGTGATTGTTCTCGGGTCGGAATCCAGACGGTAATCAAGATTGATAGTTGGAATTTTAGAAGATGTAGACAGTCGATTTGGTTGCGACGTGATGATTGATTGTCGTTTGGATTGAGGAAATGATGGAGATCGTAGTTTGGATTGAAGACAGAGGAATCAAAATTGGAGATCGTAGTTTTGATGCAAAGTGATTACTTAATTGACTTGTGTTTTGGATTGACGGAAAATCTAACCAAAACTTAAAATTCTAAATTACCTTAAAGCCCATCCGTATGACTTTCATTTAAAATGTCATTAACTAAAGGAGATCAATCTCAGCCATTAAAAAAATTGATCTAACTATAAATAGAGGGTCTACGAGGTCTACAGTTTTAAGGGGTCTACAATGAACTTTTCACTATATATATATATATATATATATATATATATATATATATATATATATCATATATATATATATATAGGGTTAGGTTCAAATGAGAACTTTTTATGTTGAGAACTTTTGAGAACTAAATCTCAACCACAAATTTCAGGGGGGGACCACTACAATTCATGGAGGGGGGATACATGTAAATAAACTTGTGGCTCAAATTAGTTCTTTTTAGTTCTCAAGTCAAATTTGTTCTCAAATGATCCTCTCCCTATATATATATATATATATATATATATATATATATATATATATATATATATATTTATATATATATAGGGTAAGGTTCATGTGAAAACAACTTTTATTGCGAAAACACGTAAACAAATATTAAAACCTCTATAACTTTTTCATACGTTAATATTTTTTTAAAAAAAATTACACCAAAATCCTTAAAATTATGTTATCTTTAGTTCTGAAAAAAAAATCAAATTTTTTTTAAAAACAATTATTATTGCACAGGTGCAATATTTTTTATTATTATTATTGCACATATGCAATAATATTAAAACCTTTATAACTTTTTCATATGTTAAAAAAATTTATAAAAAAATTGCACCATTAATCTTATAATTCTGTTATCTTTAATTCTTGCGAAATTTAAAAAAATTCAATGTTTTTTTTTTGTTTTTTTTATTATTGCACGTGTGCAATAAAAAAATACTATTGCACTTGTGCAATAATATTAAAACCTCTACAACTTTTCCATACGTTAATATTTTTGATAAAAAATTGCACCATAAATCTTATAATTTTGTTAACTTTAATTCTGGAAAAAATTAAAAAAAAATTAACGTTTTTTTTAATATTGCACATGTGTAATATAATTAATACGTATTATTGCACATGTGCAATAATAAAAAAATCACGAAATTTTAAATGTTTATTTTTTTCCCCAGAATTAAAGGTGACATAATTTTAAGACTTTTGGTGTAATTTTTTTATAAAAATATTAACGTATGAGAAAGTTATAGAGGTTTTAATATTTGTTTTCGTGTTTTCGCAATAACATCTTGTTTTTATTTGATATTTCCCCTATATATATCATATCATCATATCATCATACTATTATATAAAAGAAAAGATTTTTAACACATGGCATTCTCACATTCAATCTCACAATTATTTTTCCTCCCAAATCTTTCCCTTTATTTTTAGTTTTTTGTATTTCCATGATAATAGATAAAAAAAATTATTTGAAGGATAATCACCATCCTAATTAATCAATTATTTGTATTTTCATGGTAATAAATAAAATATATTTATTGTATGGATAATCACCATCATAATTAATTAATTATTTGAAAAAATATTTTTCTAATAAAAAAAAGTTTTGGATATATATATCTATATATATATATATCCGAATTTTTATTTATTGCCTCCTAAAATATTTAATAACCAACTTATTTAATTATTAAATTACAATTTAAATTAAAAATTAATTATGCCTACAACGGGTCTCAAACACTTGGTTAAATATCATTATACATGACTAATATATAACTTTTTAAACGCCAGCAGTTCGATACATATTTTTTTTAAAATCCCAACCGTGCGATGCACGGGCTATAAAAACTAGTATATATATATATATATATATATATATATATATATATATATATATATATATATATATATAGTTAATGGTTCAATGTAGACCCCTTAAAAAGTGTAGACCCCGTAGACCCCTATATTGTTCTATAAAACTCATTGTCGTTGAATTTGATTTTTTTTAAATTTAGTTTGTCATATTTACGTTTTATTATACTTATCAAAGCATATATAATTCCATAGTCACTAAGATAAATGTACACCAATCCATGATAATAACCAAGTGCATATTAATTATTTACTTACATATTTATTTGTTTTCAAAACCAAATTATAGTTGAAATGGCGAGATAATGATCTTAAACGAGTTCAACGAGAATTTAAGGTCTAATGTATTGTAAGGAACGAGCGGGAATTGGTTTTAGATCACCAAAACGTTTAAAAAAAAGAATAAAATATACAGAAATAGGGAGGTTGCAAGTCTCGAACTTGTGACCTCCCTAATACAATCCCAGCACTCAAACCACTACGCCAATAGGCGATTTGTGTTAGAAATCGATCGGGAATCATTTTATGATAACAGAAAAGGGAGCTGGTTCCAAGCGCATAGGAGAAATAAAAAGAAACCGGTTTTAGGGAGGGTAGCCAGGTTTCGAACCCAGTACCTCTCTGTCCCAAGCGAGCGCAACAACCAACTGCGCCACCCATGCGCTGGTGTTGTTTATCAGTTGCTTAATTATATAACCAGTCACAGACTGCCCTCATCTTCTTCCCCACAACTCCGGTGGCCGGAGTTTTATTCTGCTCACCGGAAAATCGTGAAACATGAACCAAAACAAAGCTAAATGTGCGATTAACATAGTAGAGCTATTACCTCGAATCGGGGATGAGTTATGATGCGTTTGTGATGCCGAAACGAAATCGAAAATCTCGACCGGGACCTCCTGATGGTACTCCGTTTCCAAATCTGTTGCCACAGGGTTGCTTAGCAGAAGAAGGTGATTACAGTGATGCGTGAATGGTGGTGAAATAGTGGCCGGTTGGCCGGAATCTATGAGTTCGCCGAAAAAAAAAACGAGAGAGAACAGGGAGAGAGCTTCGAGAGAAGGATTGAGGTATACCAAATGATTGCAGAAATTGATCTAGTTCCCAAAATAATGGTGTTTAATTGTAACCGAATGCGAATTAATGTCCGGTGTTGAAGGCGGAGCGGTTTCGTTCCCAGTGATCGAACGTCACGATTCTTTAAGGGTCATTAAACCCATTTTCAACACTTGGCAATATCAGTCCCTGCCCATATTACATATTAAGGGGCCAGGTTTGAACAAATACAAAATGGGTCCTTGAATGTTTGTGTAACCAAAAGAAGTTTTAGAAGATGGCAGGAATAGTCCCTCAGGTTTATAAACGGCTAACGAGGCTAACAGAGATTAACGAAAGACGTAAACGATTGCCAAACGAGTGTATGCATCTCAACACGCCATATCGTGTAATGTTTATGAGAAGTATTAACTTTAACGACCACATAAAATCATAGATTTCAATCTCTAATTATTCACGTTAAAGTCACATAAAATCATAGTTATAACCTCATAACTATATGCTTTTAAATTCCTATAAATTTATAGAAACACTTCGTATGATTACGTGACACACCGTCACATAAAATCATAAAACGACATGCGTATATATATATATATATACATATATACCACGTAAAAGTAATAAATATAATTGGCACATCAAACGACAAAACGTTTTCATGAAATCATAAAATACAATTTATATAAAATTATAAATTATATACATTCAAGTAAGTTAACCGACATCTAGACTCATGTGCAGTGCTCGTGTAACAATTCTAGTTAACCGAAGTAACGGACGTTATCGAAATATAACACAAGTTATTAACATGGTTAACCTGGGAAATTGCCGGTTGTCACATCATCCCCTTGTTAAGGAATTTTCGTCCCGAAAATTGCCTTAATTCATTACGGTTTCTGTGGAAGGAAAAGAAAAAAATTTAGGATTGCTACATCATCCCCTTGTTAAGGAAATTTTGTCCCAAAATTTAACTCATACCTTAATTAGATGTTGAGACCTGATCAAATAAGTGAGGATATTTCTTTCTCATCTGATCTTCACGTTCCCACGTGAACTCTGGTCCATGTTTAGATTGCCATCTCACTTTGACGATGGGAATTTTACTTCGTTTCAATGTTTTCTCCTCACGTCCCCTGATTTCCACGGGTTGTTCGATAAATCGCAGATTTCATCGATTTGTAGTTCTTCTACTGGAACTATAAGAGTGTCATCAGCTAAACACTTTCTCAGGTTTGAAACGTGAAGCACGTTGTGTACTCCATCCAATTCAGGAGGTAGATTTAAACGGTAAGCCACCGGACCAATGCTTTCGGTGATCTCGAATGGTCCTACATAGCGGGGATTCAACTTTCCGCGCTTTCGAAAGCGTACGACGCCTTTCCAAGGCGAGACTTTCAGTAGTACTTTGTCGCCAACTTCAAATTCTAATGGCCTTCGGCGTTTATCTGCATAACTCTTTTGTCTATCTCTCGCCGCTTTCATGCGGTTCTGATTTGCACGATTCTTTCCGTGGTTTCATGCACTAGTTCAGGTCCAGTGAGTTGGCTCTCACCGACCTCAGCCCAACAGACCGGCGATCTGCATTTCGTCCGTAAAGAGCCTGAAATGGAGCGGCTCCAATACTGGTATGGTAGCTGTTGTTGTAGGAGAACTCTACCAGCGGTAGATGCGTTTCCCAATTTTTCCCAAAGTCGAGCACACATGCTCTGAGCATATCCTCGAGAGTTTGGATGGTACGTTCAGTCTGTCCATCTGTTTGAGGATGATATGCGGTACTCATATCTAAGCGAGTGCCCATCGCTGCTTGTAAGGATCTCCAAAAATTTGAAGCAAACCTAGGGTCTCGGTCGGAGATAATAGACAAAGCCACCCCGTGAAGCTTGACAATCTCCTTGAGATAAATCTTTGCAAGTTTGTCTGTCTTTTGATTTTCCTTGATAGCTAGGAGATGAGCGGATTTTGTTAACCCGTCAACGATAACCCAAATCATATCGTTACCGCCAGAAGTACGGGGCAATCCCATGATGAAATCCATCGATATTTCTTCCCATTTCCATTCAGGAATTTTAGGTTGTTGCAGTAATCCTGCTGGCTTTTGATGTTCCGTTTTGACCATTGCACACGTCAAGCACTTGCTAACATATCTAGCGATGTCAGCTTTCATATTGGGCCACCAATATAACCCTTTTAAATCCTGATACATTTTGTCTGAACCTGGATGGATCGAATAACGGTACTTGTGGGCCTCGTCCATCACTAGTTCTCTAAGGTTTCCATGCAAAGGTACCCATATACGGTCATTATAATAACGAAGTCCATCAGACTTAACTTCCGAAGTTCCATGTATGTCACGTAACGATTCAGACCAAAAATTCTCCTTCAGGGCCTCTTTCTGAGCATCCCGGAGTCTATCCAGTAGCCCTGTATGGATCGTTAATTGAAGAGCTCGAACCCTTCTAGGTTTAACATGTTCCTTTCTACTCAAGGCATCAGCCACTACGTTGGCTTTTCCTGGATGATACTTTATTGCTAGATCGTAGTCGTTTAACAATTCGACCCACCTACGTTGCCTCATGTTGAGTTCCTTCTGTTCAAATATATGCTGGAGGCTCTTGTGATCAGTGAAAATCATACACTTGGTGCCGTATAGGTAGTGTCTCCAAAATTTAAGGCAAATACAACAGCGCCCAACTCTAGGTCGTGAGTTGTGTAATTCTTCTCATGAGACTTTAGTTGCCTTGACCCGTATGCGATGACTTTACCTCTTTGCATCAGGACACATCCGAGTCCCTGGATTGACGCGTCACAATAGACCTCAAAGTCGTCAATCCCATCAGGTAGAGATAATATAGGTGCAATACAAAGTTTCTCTTTCAAAGCTTGGAAGGCTGCCTCTTCCTTGTCACCCCATCTGTATTGAACCCCTTTGTGCGTAAGAGCAGTCAATGGGTGAGCTAACTGAGAAAATCCCTTTATAAAACGACGGTAGTAACCCGCCAAACCTAGGAATTGGCGAATTTCCGTCGGAGCTCTAGGGGTAGGCCAACTTTTAATGGCCTCGATCTTGGCTGGGTCAACATGAATACCTTGCTCGTTGACGATGTGACCCAGGAATTGAACCTCTTGGATCCAAAAATCGCACTTAGAGAATTTCGCATAGAGTTGTTCTTTCCTTAACAATTCTAAGATTAACCGCAGATGTTCCTCGTGTTCTTCCTTTGTTTTGGAGTAGATGAGGATGTCGTCAATAAACACTATGACGAATTTATCCAGGTAGGACTTGCACACACGGTTCATGAGATCCATGAACACAGCTGGTGCATTTATCAGCCCGAAAGGCATGACCAAAAATTCATAATGACCAAAGGCTGTCTTTTCTATTCCTCCTCACGGACTCTTAGCTGATGATAGCC
>JBCNJP010013638.1:0-12072 GCA_039602395.1 Deinandra increscens subsp. villosa
TGGACCGGTTATCACACAACGCATACCGTGAAACAGGCAGCCTCTACTACAGCACCAAAAACATACTGTTTTCATTACGTTTCCATTTCTAGATGTAGATCATAACACAACCAAGAAGAGCAAAGAGAGGAAGTTGGTTACCTCTTTTTAAAAATCAAAAGCTAAACCCAAAATAAGCAACTTTGTTCAATAGCCATGTGGGATTAGATTGATGCTGCAACACTTGACTTTTGACTTCAGAAGTTCACTACATGAAAAATTGGTAAATACCCATGTGGTAATAGGTTCTTGATAGGTGTCAATTGTACTTGATGTTCTCGGTTATTGCTAACTGACGTGGTTATGGATATGCCTATATGGAATGGGTTATTCATGTAATGTTGATTCTTATCCATCAAACACCCACAACAACCAATTCGTGTAACTAAAAATATACAAGATAAATTACGACCCCGCCGTAACGCGCAGGTCGATTTACTTGTTTAAATGAATTACGTATATACATGTGTTAAAGTGGCGTCTCTTGTAAATTTTTGTAAAAGTTAAGGGTTCGAGTAGCGTCATGAAGAAACTATTATTAATTTATGTGTTAAGGTGGCGTCTCTTGTAAATTGTTGTAAATGTTAAGGGTTCGAGTAGCGTCATGAAGAAACTATTATTAATTTAGAAGTAGATTAGAATGTTTGTGAGTTCAAAACTTAACGATGAAAAATAATATTAAGTTTTTTAATTTAGCTTGTAATAATAATAGCCGTTAAAAAATAAATAATTATAATAATAAGTAATTCACATATTATAAAATAATAAAATGAATAAATAATAAAAAATAAAAAAGTAATCATAAAAAATAAAAAAATAATAATCCTTTTTTATATACACATCACAATCACAAATGCAAATTTTGGTAAAATTATATTTTATTTCTACGCTTTTACTACCTTCCAAAGAACGAGAGATAATGATTAATTTCATATCATAGGGTAACCAAACAAAACAATGAAATGGAATGATTCATTTCATTCTCTCTTGCATTACATTACATCATATCATACTATACCATACCATACAGACCCTAACAATGTGTGTCTATTAGTATTGGGCTTTATGACTTTTTAGTATAAAAAGTACAAAAAATAATAAGCGTTTGGTAATGTCAGTTTAGTTCGATGTTATTTGATAACTCAAAAAAAAACTGAAACCGAAACAAAATATTGGTTTTGGTTTTTTTGGTTTTTGTTCGGTTCAATTATTTCGGTTAATTCAGTTCGGGTACGCGTTCGGTTAATTCTGGTTTTTTGCTCACCATAATTTGGATTTCAATTGGTTGGTGGCACGATCCTTTGATCCACTATTTTCCAAAAAAAAACATGAAAAAAACACGTTTTAAAAAATAATCTAGTTGTTGGTTGCCTCTCACCCGGTCCTTAAAACATTGAATATAACTTTTTGCAAGTATGACCTCTTTGTTTTGGGTCCATGGATTTGATTTCTTCCTTGTTGGCTCGGGATTAGGGGCGGATTTATTTGGCCTCCAGCGGGGGGCGAGGCACCCGCTGAGATTCATCAGATTAGTTGAATTTTTTTTAGTTTTTTAGGAAAGCCCCTCGTCAAAATTCTTTAGAAGTCCCCATGCCCTGAACATGAATAGAAAGAAAATGAGGAAATTAATGAAAGATTTTGATGATTAATTATCATGGAGAAATGATATACATGTGAGGTGAGGTGAATGGAATATTAGAGGTGGAGAAGATGAAGTGAAAAAGGAGGAGAGAAGGATGCTTACAAAAGACAAAACTCTCTTTTAACTTTTTTTCTAGTTTCAAAATATGAAGTTTCCTACAAACTCAATCTTTTAGTCTCGATCTTTTAGTTTAGTTTAAATTATCAATCTTTTAGTTTAGTTTAAATTAAGTTTCCTACAAACTAAACGTTTAAGGTATCTTTTGGTAAGTAACTGTTAGTGTGTTTTGTTACGAGATAAGGCAAATGATGTATATACTTTTTTTTGTTTACGAATCAGGACACATTTATCAATTTTATCATATAATTAGATAGATATAGAATTATATTCGTTTTTTATTGTCAGCCCTTAGTAACCGTTAATATTTTCTTCTATTATGTTACTATAATAGTTAAGTTTATCTTTATTATATTTTAGACCGAACAATATGTTTCAGAACTCATAGTTTAATTTTATACTATTGAAGTTATAAAAAATTATGTAAATGTTGTTATGAGATTCAATAATTGCAAGGCAAGAGAACAAATATCAATCAAACGAACCTAGCAAAATGACAAATCAATTTTTTTTCTTAGTGGTTTGTTACTTGAAATTGGGCTTCTTACTATGAGTGTTTAGGTTGTATTACTTTTATATCTATCATTATTTGAATATTTTTCGTAGTTCTAAGTTTTTAGCATATTTGATCTGTTTTGATGACCAACTCGATCAAATTTTTGCCCCTCCCCTAAAAAAATCCTGGATACGTCACTGCTCGGGATTCATTGAGGCTGATGGTGGGCACTCTGAAACCACATCCTTGTCACTGTCTTAAACTTGTTCAAGATAGTTTTGAAATTAAGGACTTGAAAGTGATCTTGATCTTGTAGTAGCTGTCGGTTGAAGCAAGTTTGAAATTGGAGTATTTGTTTGTGCAACATTGAAGGTGTGGGTGATTGTTGAAAAACATAAAAAAGTTTTAAGCTCTCCAAAATTTTGAAATTGTTTTGCGCCTTGAGAAACTAGCGCATTGCTACACTTCCCCTTGTTATTTTGATGCCTTGACGATGATGAGTTTAGAAAGTGTTTACAAAAAGAATGGGAGAGAGTTGTGTGAGAAAATTGTATAAAGGGTGTAAATATATATACATTTGATTTTTTTCGATAAAAAAAAAACTTAAATGGAGATAGCCATTCGGAGGGGAGGGAGGGCACTGGGATTAAACTATTCGACAATGGCTTGATTGGGAGTGGAGGACCGAATTCAGCGAAGCCTAATCAGGAAGTTGTCAAAATGTCACATTCAGTCCTCCACGTCACCCCTCCGCTAGTTCCTTCCAATTGAAACATAATGTTTTAAAACTTTACTTTTAATACAAAGTATATGATATTCTTCACGGATTTGTAATCCAACTGAACCAAGAATCAACGGCTTAAACAAAAGAGAACTAATGCCATCACATAATTAAGTTACAAATCATAAGTGTAATTTTGCACTCGATAATATGCTGCATACCATCTTGTCGTGCATGTTAAATTTTTTACTAAAAAGGAATAACAATATTCTACCTAAATATTAAAAAAACAGGTAACCAATAACAAAATACTAAGAGAAACAGCCAACCAAACTTGGACTTATATTTGATGACCAACCATAGCTATTGGACCATGGCGAGCGACTAGCCGGCTACTAATGTCCCCACCTAACTAAGTCAAACATAGTTAGTACACTTATTATTAAAATTCTAAACATTTGATTTCTAAAAAGTTGCTAAAAATATCAAGGTCACATGTTATTCATCACATTTCATATAACCACCAAATCATAGTATTCAATTTTTTCTTACATTATTTAAAACCGATGTTATAGTTTCTATGATAGAAAATCCCAGAATTGAAATTTAACAGAAGATAGGCAAATATATGATTAGTTCCACACTTTTGGTGTAGCAAATTTCTAGAAGTTTCATTGACATATGCATAATAAATATGAAGTCATAGACTGGTAATAAAATTTATCTAAAAAAATATGCATACTAACCGAAAAGCAAATCTCGCAAACCGATAGGTTGTAGCCTCGCTTGTTTGCGACCTATCACCAAGAAAATATAAATGCACGATTCTCATTCCATACTCTCTATATTTAATATTTCAAAACAAATTGCAGTTTTTATTGTGTTCGCAAGAAAATAACACATAAGAGTATCTATATGAAAGGGGATGATACAAACTAATACAACACAAATGAACTTTAAAAGTAAGCTGACATAGTAGCCTTAATATGGCTTGTTTAAGCTGACATATGATTTAAGTGAGTATGGGAACCTCATGTTAATGGAGATTGATTTTTCCATTTCGCTTGAAGAATCAAGAAGGCTTCAGCTTAACTACGATATGATACACATCTACAATCACAAAAATGATCATCCAACTTATTAATAATCAATAATCATACCCACAAATTGCAATACGAATATTTTGATAGCACATATAATATGTCTCAAGTCGTCGATTTGGAACTGTGATATCTATGACTTGTGTCTCTTCTTGTCTGGTAGTAACCTTTTGCCTAGTAATTTTTTCTATCAGGACCCAGAAAAGCCTTACAAATATGAATGAGAAAAAACAAAAGATTCCAGAATTAAAGAGTGATTGTTTATATGTGAGAAATAATCATATTCATCTATGTACTTATAAAAGTCCAAGGGTTAGTTGTGTCAATGTCTAAAGTTAAAATCTAGTGTCAAATTGTAAATATGTATTTAGTTCAGGGTCTGTTTGGTCAAAACTGGAAGTCTACAACTTCCCTGTATGTGTCGTACGTATGTATATATCGATAGGCGGACCATCGATATCAATACAATTCAAAAACAAGATTTCAAGTTTCTAGTCAAATTCCTTTCAATTCCGTGTAATCGATCGATCTTTGATCCAACATTTGGCATCAGAGCCACGTTTCACAATCGATTACACTTTCGATTTCAAGATTGAAGATCCGAAAATCATCCTTTGATTCCTGTCGCTATTCATTCAAATCGATTTGCAGATTGGTGTTATTATTGATCGTGAATTCAAATTCGAAAGAGACTACGATTAAGGGTTGATCGAATTTTAGTGTGGAATCAAGGGATTGCCACAAATCTGTTATTCGTGAATCAGAGAGCCGAAAACCGAGTTTCGTCCCTGCGTTTTTTTTTCTCATCATTTACAAATCGCTTTTAACCTACAAATCCTAATTCACGGAATTACAAATTCGAAAGAGACCAGACGGGTTGATCGAATTCAGAAAACAATCAAGATTGTTTCAAGATTGTGTGGATTAGAAAACGAAGAACACACAGGAAGACGTCAAGTTTTTCGCAAAAACCAAGAGGCTACGGGCTGTTAGTTTGTTGCGGGAATTCAGAATCATCAAATTCCAGGTTTTATTGTTTATTTACTTTGGAATTTATCTAGATTAGAAATTCTAGATTATTACTATTATACTATACGAATTCTAGAAGAGAATTGCATAAAGTATATTTTTCTACTACTTTGATTTTTCAAAACGAAGATATTGAAAAATATGTCGGACGGTGACAACCCAAGTGGTGGTAACGCAATTATTGTACAAAAGGAAACGGTGTCCTCACCGAATTTCAAATGCCCTATATTAAAATCACTAAATTACACGGTATGGGCCATTCAAATGAAAACCATACTAGAGGCAAATGGACTTTGGGAAAGGATTGAACCGACAGACAATACGGAAGCGGATGTCAAGAAGGACAAGACCGCAAGCGCGTACTTATTCCAGGCATTACCGGAAGATATGATACTCCAAGTCGCAAGTTGCAAGATGGCAAAAGAAATTTGGGATGCATTAAAGACACGTCACGTTGGAGTAGATCGCGTGCAGAAGGCACGATTGCAAACACTCAAAACTGAGTTTGAGTTGTTGCAAATGAAAGAGGAAGAATCAATAGATTCTTTCACTTCCAGATTAAATAACATCGTCTCACGGGCAAGCGCCTTAGGTTCAACACTAGAACAATCGGCACTAACACGGAAACTCTTAATGTTTTGTGCCCGAAAGATTTTCACATATTGTCGCCACTATCGAACAATTTTGTGATCTAGAAGAAATGAGTCTAAACGAGACAATAGGACGCTTGAAGGCTTTCGAAGAAAGAATTAAAGTGAAGAAAGGAGGACAGACACACGGTCAAGACAAACTCCTACTTACGCGTCAAGACAACCAGTACAATCGTGGAAAAGGATCTGGGAACAACGGATCAGGAAGATTCAAGTCTTACAACAAGAAGTGGAAAAACAAGAAGTTTAGGCAAAATGATAAAGAAGAAACCTCATCTCAGAAGTCGCGAGAAAATAACTTCAGCAAAGGAAACAAGCCTAAAAAGGATATGAGCAAAGAGAAATGCTATAACTGCAACAAATTTGGACACTACGCCAAAGATTGTCGTCAGAAAGATCGGATGACTGAACAACCTAATCTTGTAGAAGAAGATTTAGAACTAACACTACTGATGGCTTTCGATGACAAGGTTGCGGAAAATGAGGAAGTTTGCCTTAATGAAGAAAAAGTTCATCCAATGAACTACACGTCCACCAACAAGAGTTTATGGTACTTAGACAACGGTGCAAGTAACCATATGATGGGAACTCGTACACATTTTACTGAGATAGACGAGAAGTGTAGGTCCTCACTGATCTTTATCAGTGCAAATAATGATGTTTTTGAGAAGAAAACCAAATAAACAACAAGATATGTGATTTCCAATGACTAAAATGGTTTTCTAGCCATGAACAATCTCAATATGAACCAAAGGATGGATAAGGAATGATAAACTAGCAACAATATACTGAAATAAGCTCCTAGCCGTCACCAAAACTCACCAAAAGAAGATTTCTTGTATTAGGGTTCACAATGATTGAGAAGGTTACAAATGGCTGCACAAGGCTGCGTTTTTATACTGTCCAGTGAACAGTTTCGCTGGCAGTTTCGCTGGCCAAGCGAAACTGTCACTGAGACAGTCTAACCTAGGTACCGAGCGAAACTACAGTTTCGCTCGGTAGTTTCGCTAGCCTACCAAAACATAACATTTACAAGAAACTAATCTATTACAATCAAACTAAACAAAATAATGAATTCCTCCCTACATTGATCTTCAATATTCCCCCTAGGGAGGGATTCAGCCACTGGATCTTCACTTGTCAGCATCGGCTTCATTCTGGTTCGGCTCCTTATTCAGATCAGGAGTCCCTGATTCCCCCAAGGTAATTGACGTATCAGCAACTGGGACATTAACATCAGATTCCCCCACAATAGTTGTTTCAGCAGTATCTGGGGTTTCTGACTCTGGTTCCCCCAGATTAATTGGCTTTTCAGCAACGGGAACTTCGGTCTCTGGCTCTGTGATTTGAGTAGAAGATTCTCCAAGCCCGCTCAAAGATTTGTTCATCTGATTCGCCAGATCCCGATCTTCTTCCATTTTATCTTCAGCAGCCTTGACTTTCAGTGCTAAATCTTTTATTTCCCTGACAATTCCCCGGGCCTTGTTGGCAACTCTCATAAATAAGCTTGCCTCTTCTGCGGTGTCATCTCCTGCCCCATGTCTGATGTGATTTTCGCACAAAGTCTTTAAATCATCATTGCTGAAAGAAAACACTTCCATAGGATCAAATAATCTTATTTCAGCATCATTTCCAATTCGTATAACGGCTTCGCCAGTCAGATTGTCATAGAACCACTTCTGGAAGGTTTGCAACCTCGACAGTTGCTGATCAGGAATTCGGATTCTGGTCATAGTCTTGGCTGCTTTGAACTTTAGGGTGACCTTCGGTTTCCCGGTAGCTTCATCAATTTCTGTTGTGGACTTTACCCTTTTACCCTTCATGAAACCAAACGACGCAAAGTCGTCCTTCGCCGCCTGCTGAATCATTAATCTCAAATTTGAAGCTCTGACGCTTTTGTCTTCGTCTAGGAGGGGGAGCTCTGCCAGTCTTCTTAGATCCCATCTTGGCAAGGTATTGAAATTTTCTCGTTTACGGATATAGGTAATACTCCCCCCTCTTCGCTTGATCATGAAGGCATGAACCGCTTCACTGTATTTCCAGCTGATAATGTGCCTATCAGACTCCTTTCTCTTGGGTTGGGCCAGGTTTTGAAACAAAGGGGTCTGATCTTCGAGCTCTGGTTTCTTAAACCATTCTTCTCTCCTGAACTCGAGAACCTCTTCACTAACAGAGCTTATCTTTGCTAGATAAGTAAGACCATGCTCTTTCCAATCATAGCTTTCTGGTTCAGAGTGATCATCAATTTCAGCTTCATCCTCATCTTCATCGATTAAATGAAATTTTGCTTGAACGATCTCAGGCTGTTTATCAGATTCAAAGCTGAAGAGATTCGCGTCGCTTACATCAATGTGGTCAAGATCTTCAATGTTCACTGCACCATTGCCACCAGCCTCATTTGCACCCGAACCACTAGCACCCATTCCCCCAGTTCCACTGCCTCCGGCCGCCTCAGTTGTGACCTTTGAAAAATCAGTCATAGAATCGATTTCGGCATCACTCATTATGTTTGGCAGATTTAAGTGCTTCTTGATCCCGTTCAATTCAACCAGCAAAGTCTTGATCAGAGACGACTGTTTTCCAATGATTTCATTCAAACTCAAAATCTGTTTATCTTTTTCCTTTTCTCTCATCTCTGAGTTCACCATCTTTGTTTTTATCATGCCGAGTTCGTTAGCCAAGGAGGCATTAACACCTCGGATGATGTCTTCATCCAATTCGGAACGTTGATCAACTCTTCTTTTCTTTGTCGCTCTAGCTTCATCTTCAGTTGGAGCGCTTTGTTTTTGTGTGGACTTCTTTCCTTGTCGAGATAGACTTTCAAGCTCATCTTCAATTTCATCTACAGCTTCTTTCCCCGAACCCCTCACATATTGTTTCCGTTTCCCCTTTACACTCTCACTTACCTTTCCTTGAGTTTTTCTTTTGTTTTCGTCTTCGATCAACTTCTTGATGTATTCGTATCTTTCTTCAGAATACATATGTTTCATTAGATAGGTGGTATGCCTAGAAAAATCTTCTCTTACGGCACAACAATCTGATAGAATCCTTGAGTGCATTGGATTTATAACGAGTGCTGTGCTTTGCTTCGGCAACTCAGGTTCTAGATGTTCAATGATTATTTCAAGGAATCTTGGATACAGAAGCCATCTGGATTTCTTCAAAGCTTGAATATTCGCAACCATAGCTTCAAATATTCTCTGAGGAATGTTAGCTTTCTTTCCTTTACACAACAGCAACATTGCCTCTGCCCAGTTCAAGTTCAAGCCATCTGAGCCACCTTTTCTGTCATCAATGCAGGAAATGATGACGTGAGCGATATATCTCCATTCTTTAGACATGTACGACTTCTTAATCTCCTTCTTATTTTTCCACAAATGGCCTCCTTCATAACCCATATGTCTTTCAAAACCCTTCAACACATCCATATCATTCATCTTGGGTGCTTCACCAACATCCTCTTCCAGCTTAAGAGCTTCAGCTATGACTTTCATTGTAATGACAATATCTTTCTGCATGACCCTTGCACGAATGCATTCAGGAGTGGCTTTAACGTCATATTCTGCAGACAGCCAGAAGTCTTTGATGTGCCTTTCATCAATAATCGTTGAATGTGAGATGGCGTAATGGATGCAGGATTGTTTGAGCCACTTTATGCAGTCTCGGAATCCGGTAGACTTATCGAGGTGATCATTCAGCCAGGCAGTGACATTGCTTCTAGGATCGTGTTTAAGATTAGACATTGTCTGCACACGAAACGGAGATTTTGTGAGTTCAAAAGAATTTAAAATGAATTAAATTGAATTTTTTGAAAAATTTGTTAGTTTCGCTGCGAAATTGTACTTTCGCTAAGAAGACCACAGTGTCGCACACGGCGAAACAGTTAGGTTCGCGACATTGGTCTCGGCGACACTGACTAGGTCAGTTTCGTCGAGAAACTGTAGTTTCGCTGCGAAACTGTAATTTCGCAGAAGGCGAAACAGCAGTTTCGCTGCGTATCACGGCGAAACTGTCAGCGAAGGTTGCGGAAAATGAGGAAGTTTGCCTTAATGAAGAAAAAGTTCATCCAATGAACTACACGTCCACCAACAAGAGTTTATGGTACTTAGACAACGGTGCAAGTAACCATATGATGGGAACTCGTACACATTTTACTGAGATAGACGAGAAGATCTCGGGAAATGTTCGTTTTGGAGATGGTTCACGTGTAACTATCAAAGGCAGAGGATCCATATTGATAGAATGCAAAAATCAAGAGCAACGAGTTATATCTCAAGTTTATTATATTCCTAGTCTAAGAAGCAATATTCTAAGTCTGGGACAATTCACTAAGATCGGTTGCAAAGTCATTATGGAGAATGATACCCTATCTCTCTATGATCCTAGTAGGGAACTTCTACTAAAGGTCAAACGTGCGAAGAACCGACTTTACAACGTCAATTTGAAGATCGGGTCACCAACCTGCCTAATGTCAAGTTTGGAGGATAAGGCATGGTTATGGCATGCAAGATTGGGACATCTCAATTTCAAGTCAATCAAGACGATGACTCAAAAGGAACTGGTACATGGAATACCTAAGATCAGTCACACAACCCAAATTTGTGATGCCTGTCTATTAGGAAAACACACTAGGACTCCATTCCCACAAAAGGCTAAATTCAAATCAGAAGAACCTTCAGACTTAGTCTATGGAGATCTATATGGTCCTATATCACCACCAACACCCTCAGGAAAGAGATACATGTTCCTTCTAGTAGACGACTGTACAAGGTACATGTGGGTGTATTTCCTTAAGTCAAAAGATGAAGCTTTTTAGACTTTCAAGGAATTCAAGATTAAGGTGGAAAACGAAGCAAAGACAAATTTGAAGATGCTAAGGACAGATAGAGGTGGAGAGTTCACATCTCACGAGTTCACTAAGTTTTGCAAAGACAATGGAATTGCTAGACAACTTACTACCCCATACTCCCTACAACAAAATGGAGTGGTTGAACGAAGAAATCAGACAATAATGTCTACAACTCGTAGTATGTTAAAAGCTACAAAAATGCCTCAAGATTTTTGGGCTGAAGCAGTCAGACATGCTATTTACATACTAAATCGAGTTCCAACCAAGGCTGTGTCGAATAGTACTCCTTACGAAGCCTTGAAGGGTAGAAAACCCAAAATGGATCATTTGAGGATATTTGGCTGTATAGCATATGCCAAGGTAACCATTCCTAACCAGAAGAAGTTAGATGACAGAAGTGTTAAAATGGTTTACCTAGGATCTGAAGAGGGATCAAAGGCATACAGGCTATTTGATCCAGTTAACTACAAAATCTGTGTTAGCAGAGACGTAAAGTTCAATGAAGATGAAATATGGAACTGGAAAGAATACTTGGATGATATGGATAATGGGAATGCTGAATGGACTGACTTTGTAACGTCAGAAAAGCAGTTAAAGACTACTCACGTTACTCAAACAGAAGAGTCATCCAACTCAGAAGAAGAATCTGAAGAAGAAGGTGCATATGAGAATGATCAGCATTAATCACCTTTGAATCATTCTAAAAATTCCCACACGCCTCATAATAACTCAAGGACCAACACTCCTCACACGTATACCTACAAGATGGCAATTAGCGCGTTGCGGCTAGGGGCCTCGGTGTTATACCATTGTTAGTCGTTATGTGGCATTCCTCGTATAACGGTGTAAGAGAAGGGACGATAAACACATACCGAAAACGTAAGAATATAACAAAAATAACAAATCTCACGGACTTGTAAAATAAATTAAACCATGTAGGCATGCCTAAGCTTATGTAAATAAAAGACAACTTCATTCCACAGAGCGAATTTGTACACATATTGAAGTAAGTCATGTCAAATACAAAACCAACCAAAGGTAGGACATAAGGTTCTAACCATAGTAAACATACCGAGAAGTAGCTAAATTAACAAAAGACTTACAATTAGCGCGTTGCCGCTAGAAACCCATTTGTCTCCGCGATAACTGAGAAGACACATGCTCACTTCTTAAACTTACCTATTAGTAAATAAGGTTCCATGAATGTGCAGAAGGTTGTAGTAGTTGATAGATGGCCTGAATATACAAAACGTTACAGTCGGGAATGGCATGAACAAACAAAAAGCAGTTTATAAGTTTTCTAAATATATAAAGGTCATTTACACTGAAATACATAAGTCTCAGGTATGCAGCCCATTTAGATGCTAGTCTTTGGGCTGGATGTAAAAGCCAGGCGCGCAAGGCGTCTCAATCGCAGTAGAGTTCCAAA
>JBCNJP010013639.1:0-12071 GCA_039602395.1 Deinandra increscens subsp. villosa
CTAGTGGGGTACCCGCGCGTTGCGTCGGGTGACAGTTTATAGCGCGTTATTTGTATCATGTTTGCGCTTTTGGCGGCAATGAAAATTTACACCGCGATATTCGTTTCTATTAGCGCGATGCGTGTTTGGTGACAATTAATCAACGCAGTACTTGTTTTTTGTTAGTTTATAAATCCTCTTGTGACATAGTGTATTTTATGTATGTTAATTTTCTCATGATAGATTGTGTTTCTCGTGATATGGCGTATTTTATGTATGTTACAGAAAGTTTTCCGTAAAAAAAAAGTTCATGAGCATTTTATGTATTTCATTAACCATTTGCAATCGTTTGAGGATCTTTATAGTATATTTATTTGAAAAGAGTGACTCAATCCGTAGATCATTTGAACATGGAACACTTTATTAGAATATGAAAAATTAGTTTACTTCGATCTCTATTATTTTATGAGTTCCAAAGAATATCATCACATGTTGAAAAAAGATGTACCATATTGCTTTTCTTTTTAGGAATTCAATAACAACTTGAGATGGGAGGAAGAATGTGAGAAAAAAGGATTTACGATGTTATTTGTGACAGGTTAGAATTTTTATAGACAGAAATGTCATAACTTTATATTCAGATTTTTATAAAATAAGAAATAGAAAAACAAAACCAAACACAACTGCTTCTAATTAGATGGATTTTAAACCAAACGAAACAAATTTACTTCCAATTAGATGGGTCACAATTTACTTCCATGTAGCTTCAATAGTAAAATGTAATACAGGCCTAAAAATAACAATTTCAAATCATGAATTACAATCAACAATCTTCTTTGCTATGTAAAATGTATGCGGATATCCCTCACTGTGCCTGCATTTAAGAGCCAAGATGTGCAAATTATAGCTTTTCCATTCATATATTTCTAAATGTTTTCAAGACAAATCACAGAAAACTTTGATATAAATGTTTCAAAAATAGGTCCTAAAAGGACACATCAAATTGCAAACATTTTGAGTGTACCAAACTCCTCAGAAACTATAAATTATAGTCACGAGAAGCTGCAAACTTATCAAACAATGCCTGCTATAATTACCCAACTAATGGGCACCATCTAAATACCTTGCCTATGTTGGAAGTGTTTGAAGAAGACAGTCACGCTGATGGGGTAAACAACTTTGCTCATGGCGGATCAGGGCTGATCAAATTTGCAAGGGTGACAATAAATGCATCTTCGTTCCATGTCACCATTTACATTTCTGCATAGAACACAAAGGCAATTTCAATTACACAAAAAATAACTAAAAGACTCTAAACAAGAAGAAAACGATACACAAGTCAGGATGTGGTGACATGGATAAGACCTGGTTCAGAGATTTGAACATTTAAAGTTGTTACCATTAATAATATGACCCGCAAAAGATTAAAAAAAAAAGAAATTAGCATTTGAGCAAAATAACATGACCACAGATTTGTTGATCTGGGTGGCGCTTTTATCTCAGGTTGGTCTAACTAAAACGGTGACGGTGAATGAATAACTGGGTGGAATTGTAACATGCTTGAGTTTACCTCACTACTAAATTCTGCAATTTACATCAAAGTTATTTTGACTTTAAGAAGCTGCTATGCTTTGAAACTCATGTCATTATGGAACTTCAAAAATGTTTCTAAGTTCACTGATTAGCAAAGAAAAATATTAGCCCAATAAGTTCCATAAGTGTTTTTAACTCACTGGAGGTATTTGTGAATCTAACATAGTGTTGCGATCTATGTGAAAAGTGAAGTAGTTTTTTTGTCATACTCCAGTAGTCCGACACTTAACACTTGACCTTTTCATTAAATGTTCAATTCTGATTTTAGCCAATCCTTTTGAACAACGTCAACTCTGATCACTTTTAACTTCAAATTTCATTTTATAAAAAAAAGTTATTATTGAAATAATATGATTGTTACCTGCCATCTTTGATTCTCAGCCGTGTTAGCTTCCTACTTTTCCATGTATCAACCTGCTCCATACCATGATAGTTGAACAAGAACAAATTCGGTCAGAATTACCATATGAAATCTAAGATAATATATTATGAAAAACAATCCAACAGGTATTCAGTATATATTCCTAATTAAAAGCCATCTCCTTGTACAAAACCTGCCTACTTTTGCTTGACCTTATAGAGCTACATCAAGCACATACACATAGAAAGGTTGACAATGGAGCACAAACTATGAGATAATAGTAGAGATAGCAGCCCCACTCACACCTAATTTGAAGTAGTACAGAAGCAGAGGAAACAGAAATACAGTAGACAATTAACAATGCCTGCACAACGGAAAACATATTAAACATAGAAAACTTATAAAAAATTTACTAAAGGACTACAATAAAATAAAAACAAACTATAAAAATTAAATCTTGCCTAGGCATATTACAGGTGTTTTTGTATCCTTAAAACCACGGAATACACCTTGAAGAGCCAATGATACGACAACCGCGGGTGCACCAAGGGCTCTAAGGGAAAGAAATTATTGAGCTGGACCGTGCATAGAAGAAGCTTGTAATAAATGAATATCAGTTTGACTTCAAAAGTCAAAACTGAACTTGTTCCATATTAAACACCAAACCCATTAAGTATATAAAGAGAGGGAGTAACCGAGCCAAAAAGAAGCCACGTACTACGCTTGGGTTTGGACCCAAGATACAGTTCAAGCCTGGTAACAAATATAGAAAAAGTTAGTACCTTCAAGCCAGGAAGGGTTATTATATAAACCAGTAGACATGACCAGGATGACCAAAATGAAACTAAATTGCACCTCAACAGCTAATAAAAAATCAAAGAAAATAGAGTCTGAAGTCAAAAGCTTAAGAAGGTTAAATACCTGATAATTTTTTTAGCTGTCCATGAGCTGTGATTTTCAACCGTGTGATAAGTATAACCTATATTTATCCGAAGTCAAGGTTACTTTGTCCATGGTTACAATTTCAAGAAGCTATTAAATCAATTTGGCAAGAAATAAACTGGATGAAATAAACAAGTAGATTGTGGCATCTTCAAGACCCATTTAATTATGAACGGGTCAACTTGGGTTTTTTTAGTCTCAAATTGGCCAAACAAAAAAACAACTAAAGAGGAAATAGGTAAAGCAGGTTGAAAGTCGGCCCAGTGTAGTTTCATTGCATACAACCACTCATTTGTTTCGGAGATTTAGATTATTATGACTATCATATTGTGTTTGTAATTATAGTCAACACAATACTTCTTTAAAAAAACGAACAAAAGTGTTTGTCAGGCCAATTTAATCCCAAGTTCCCAACCGTTTCAACTGGTTTTTTTTTTTAGTTGTAAATCACAAAAAAAAAGTTTAATTCTTAAAGCTTGAGTTTAATTCTGCAAGCCTGAGTTTAATTCCATCGAACAAAAAGGCACATAAGTAAAAACTACAAAACTATTTATGTAGTATAAAGAACACAACAAACCTGGCTTCTGGCAGAAGTATAAATCTCCTTTTCAACCCTCTAAGCTATTCTCTAAAGTTCCTGTAGTCTATCACGTCTAGAGAAAGGAAAATGCATGGTATCCATTCTATAAAACATCAACACACATCAGTCAACATAATGTAAATAAAAGTGTAGATAACCGGTCACGCCAAGAAATTGATGCTCAAGTAAGTCAGCATAACCAAAAATTAGAACACAAATAAATAAAAAAACGAAAAAGAAAAATACAAGATAATACATCTTATGCAATAATGGGAAATCAAAACCCAAATCAGTTGATGGAAATCAAACATGAAATATGCACAAACTACATCAGCATCATCAGATTTGTTGACCATCCCTTCAAGCTCTTCAGCCATCATCCTAAATAAAAAAGAATCAGAAGCATCAAGGCTACAATTATAACGTTAAAAACAAAGTGAAAACAAAAGTCTAATTAGGATTATGCAACTTACATTTGTGTCTACTCTTTGGTCACACAACTGCTTGGTTTAAACTTCAATTTCTTCACCCGCAAGGTTTCAATCATGTCAAAAACTGGCATTGCATAAATCTGTGAGAAGTATTAAAAAAAATTAGTAAGCACCATATAGGAAAGCTTACTAAATAATACCCTTTTTTATGGGTAACCATGAGACAGATCTCTAGGCATAAAATAGAAGCAATAAATCATAAAACCTACAAAACAAAGGCCCTAGTTATTAATACTAAGATCGAGTTTGTACTCTAGCTTCTCGCTGTCGCTCGTTTTTTCTGCAATTGTAGCAGTTCTTATACCACCTCCAAGCTTAGACCCTTAGCATTCTCCTTACCTACATCCACATCACTACTTAAGTGACCTATGTTTAATTTAAGTATACTCCTCCATTGATGTAATTTTCTCTTTACACTAACGATATAATATATTTTCAGTTGTCCACATGACCCTGTAGAGCAGACCTAAAACAATTGTACAGCAAAATACATTAGATAACTACAAAAACAGTTCTAAAACTGTACAGAATCATACAAACAGTTATGAAACACAAAATCGAACCTGATTAACTCAAATCATTTTCAAGAACACGAAAGCTTCAAGAATGAAACAAAAATAATCTTCAATTTTATTGATAAATATCAGAAACTAAATTATGAACTGTAGTACCTAGAGTTTAGAAACATACCTTCGAGTTCTTCCAACGGATGACAGTGGCAGAGATCCGAGCAATCATTTCTTTTCTCCGTTATGAACAAATAACAAAACTTCAAAATATAAAAGTCTCAGTAATGACCAGAAACACAAAATCAAAAGGGTAATTAGAGAAAGAACAACAAAAAATGTCGAGACTGATCTAAGGAAGGAATTAAATCAAAGTTAGAATGCTCTAACCGACAGTGTGTGGCTACCAGTCAACTGAAGTCGAGACTGCTCTAAGGAAGGAATTAAATCAGACCACCGAGATCAAATTGAATAAAAGGTGTTCAATATTGTTGAGATTTGAAGGAACTATTACTGACTCCTGGATCTCGATCTGGAACTTGATACAGATCTGATGTATCCTTTGTGTGTTGGCGAAGGAGAAAGCGTGTTTCAGTCGGGTGAGTGCGCACCTGAGACGAAGAAGCAGCCAAGAAAACCCTAGGAGGCGGTTGGAAGGGAGACGAACAACATCAACAATTTCAAGAATTTTGCGTCTTCATTTCAAAAATTCTTAGAGAGAGAGAGAGTAAAAGTGATGAAGATGCTGATCAGAGAAATTATGAGAGAGAATTTAGAAATGAGAGAAATGAGGGGGAGGTACACTTCTGATGAAATATATTCAAATTTCAAACTCAATTCTTGAAATTGAAAACCCTGCAAAAACGTCGCATCTCTGGTTCAAGTTGGACCATGGTTCAAACATGACTCAATCAGTGGAAAAGATGAATAGTTTGTAAATCATGCTTAACCATTTGTACCTTTGACAACTTTCAACACTTTGCATTAAACCATTGTACATCATGCATAAAGCCTTGTACCTCTTAATTTTCACTTGTACCTTATGCATAAATAATTGTACATCTTAAATTTCAACCACTTTGATAGAATATGTATAATAAGATAGTATAGATAAGTGTTTATGAGTTCAAAAGTTATAAATAATTTAATTATTAAACAAAATACTAAAACCCTAATTTATCCATAAAAGGGCAAAATGGACTTTTGACCAAACAAAGCCTTAACTCCTTAAATTACTCATATCCATAGTCATCATACGTTCCTATATTCATTTAGCATGTTCATTTCATTAGGATAATCTCCAGGTGTTGTTATCTCTTAAATTGATTTTATCTCTCGTATCCTATCTCCTTATCAGGTGAGTATTCACTATCGCCCTTTATTTTATAATGGGATATGACTCAATATTCAATTCGTATTATCATTTCTAATGGTGATTCATTCGAATGATAATCCGACTTGTGAGAAATCATAGCTCCATATCTTTAAGCTTTTTGGGGTGTAACATGTATCTCTATTCAAAATCATTTCTCTAAACGTTATGCGATTATATGTTGATTGAATGAATTCTATGTGGAATTGTTATGGAGGTCTCTAGTCTGCCAGTCCCCCTCTATATGAGGAAATGATAATGTGAAGTCAAAGTGATTGAGGGGTTGTTATATTTACATACTCATTAACTGATTGACTGTATATCTGAATGTAACTCTTATCACATATATCGCATGTGTTAAAATATGTTTTATAAACATCTGTTTACTCACCAACTACTTTTGTAGTTGACACTTGATTTTATACATGTTGCAGGAATTTATACTAGAGCTTTGATATGATCACGCTAGGATTGCTGGACCTAGATTAAAGACTTTAAATCAGTTTGATATGTATTTACACATGTTTAAATATTATTGTACAATATCTTTAGTTGATTAATGAAAAAGGGCATGTTTAAGTATTACAACTTATTTTTAGTTGTCCAGTGCATCTGGACAATCATCGCGCCCCGACATATTCCGCCGTTGGTTGGGGTGTGACATAAGACTCACCTGTTGAACGAGGTATTCGATCTCTGCAGCTGAGAGGTCCAAGATGGATATGGGGGTAGCAGGAGTGGTAGCGGCAACACTTGACCCTCGGGTCTTTCTCTTGGTCTCGGAGGCCCTGGGTGGAGGAATCTTGGTCAGGGGGTAGATTTAATCTTCATAGATCCAAGGACCATTATATGTCGTCCTCGGCACCAGTTCCAGAGCTTAGGGCAACGTCTATGTCGTCCAGGTCGAACTTGGGAGTGGTAGCTGAGAAAGAAACCTCGAATGTCAGATCAAATATATTTTTAAAAACAAACAAGTAAAATCCAGGGGGTACTTACAGCTTACATGCTAGGAGTATGGTACGATGCATCGGAAATCTCCTCACAGCGGAATGATCGTTCAGATTCAAGGATGCTCAGAAACTTCTCCAACTTGACTTCGGTATTCTGCTCCTCAGGGCCAATCTCTTTCAAAACAGGCACTGCACAGACAAACATCCAAGGTTAGTATCTCAATAAATGAATATTTTAACCCTAAATTTGTTTGATCGATAAGCCAGGTGCAGAAGATTGAATAACGGTCAAGGAGACTTAGTCAAAGTAAGAAACACGTGCAGAATGGAAAACCCGCCGTCAAACTCGCTCAAAGTAACAACCAAGAGTCGTTGGAAGAAGATCCCTGAAATCTCGGACTCTTAGTTAGGATTTTCAATGTATTTAAACGCGGCATAGGCTTTATTTTTCTCACTCTCCATCACCTGTATGCACACTACCACATAACAATCAAGCCGCAATCAATTGTTTTCGGAATATTTTATTTGATAATAAAGAGGCAACATGTGTTATCATTTCCGAAAGGGTTTTTTATGCCGGAAATCCTTGAAGACATTCAAGGATTAAGGGCTTTTCCCCCTTTCAAATCTTTTTGTTCGTAGTTGAATCTAGGGAAGTGTTCACTTGTGTTTCCATTCATATAAACTAACCCTTGAATTTCGACAAAATGATCTAATTTTTAGTATCTTACATTCAGGGCACCATACCCCACAAACTAATTTGGTTACTTAATTTAGCTTCACAATTTTTGACCAAAACAGCCTGTAAGAAGTATCAATACCAAGTTTATGTGTTATAACATCTTTGGATATACCTGTCATATCTTCAGTGTTCCACGCAAATGTTGTCATTCTGGACCGGACAAATTTCACCAGTTCTTCTTCAATGGGGCCAGGGATGTTAGTGCCAATTGATACCTTTTTCCCAGGATGCAAGGGGTCTAGGACTACTTGCTTTACATCCTGCTCCCTTGCCTCTAGGATGTCCCTGGCCTTTTTCTTTAATTGTTATCCTTGACGAGCTTTGGCTGAAATCTTCATGGCTGAGGTGTAGCAGTCTTTCGCTTCCCGTTGGTCGCTGCGGATGATGACCACTCCCCAGGGTGTTGGCAGCTTGACGCGCTGATGATACGTAGAGCGGACAACTTTCATGTCGTGAATCCAGGGTCTGTCCAGGATAATGTTGTATCCGGACGGAGCATCCATGATACAAAAGCGTTGCATCGAGTTCATCCTCACAACATAAACTGGAAGCTTCACTTCTCCTAGGGTATTCTTTGTTTCCCCATAGAAACCCACGAGGACCGTGGATTTGGCGATAACCTCATCCTGAGGTATCCCCATCTTTGTCAACATTTCAAGTTGAATAATATTGACAGAACTGCCTCCATCAATTAGGATCCTCTTCACGAAATGGTTAGCTATGTAGAGTGTGATCACGAGCCCATCATGGTTAGGGTCCATGATGTTGCATCTATCATCTTCACACTGAAGGTAACATCCTTCACTTCTGTTTGTACTGAGGCTTTGACAGATTTCTTGGGTACGTCTGATTTGGTTTCTCTTGCGTGCCTTTTAGCTGCAGAATAAAAAGTACCACATATATTAGATCCACCAGAAATAAAATAAATTACCTTTGCATCTAGAGATGGAGATGCTACCCGTTTGGGATGCCCGCGTGATCGCAGACTGATCAGCGCCCTTTGATTTGTCTTTCTTCCTCCCTAGGAGTTCCTCCAGGAAACCTTTGCTCAGTAAATAATTGATTACCTTCCACATAGCTATGCAATCCTCGGTTACATGGCCAAATTCCTCATGGTATGCGCACCACTTGGACTTATCTTTCCAGGATGCTTGTTTGTCTATCTTTCTGGGCCACCTTGCTTTGTCCCCCAGGTCCTGCATAGCATTAATCACACCTGCAATATCAGTAGCAAAACAAAATTCATTGAAAGTAGGATACTCTTCATCATCCTCGTCTTCACCCTGATCGACACTATTAACCCTTGGATTATTGGGTTTGGAATAGGGTTTAGGCCTCTGGGACCTTGGATGTGTCGGTTCTGATTTCTTGTTGGAAGAGCCGTATCCTGGGACAACGTCAGCTTTTTCCTATATTTTCCTATCCTCTTCAAGCCTGATGAAACGCAGGGCTCTATGCCTTACTTCATCAAGTCTGTGACAAGTATTCATTACAAGATCTTGATAGAAGGGTGAATCCTTCTTGAGACCCATCTTGAATGCTTGGACAGCAGTAGCCATGTCCATATTGGGAATATCCAGGGTCTCCTTGCCGAAACTGTTTAAATAATCCCTAATAGACTCGTTAGCATTCTGGGTAACCCTGTAAAGATCACTCGTCAGTTTTTCAAAACTGCGACTATAAGAAAATTGGTTATTGAATAAGTTAATAAATTGAGAAAAGGATGGGATAGAATAGGGTGGAATACTCAGCAACCATTTCAAGGCTGAAACTGTGAGTGTTGACCCGAAACCTTTACATAGGCATGCCTCCTTAATATCAGGGGGCATGTAGATCACTTCCATCCTCTCCATATACTGAGCTACGTGTTCCTGTGGATCACTCGTGCCATCATGCAGTTTCATACTGGGAGTTTGAACCCTCTTGGGTATCTACACGTCACATATTGGGGAAGTGAACCTCGAAAGTCGATGGCTCGACGGTGCTACTTCAGGGATAGGCTTAACCACCCCACGAACACTCGAGATCATCTTCTTTAGTTTTTTTAGTTCCTTCGCCACTGCCGGGCTTAAGCCTGTATCCTGCATAGTTCATTAGTATGAGCATTAAGGTTAGGGATTCCAAGGATGTTACCAGTATCCGGGGTAGTGGTGCCCCCAGGATTCGAAGTAGAATCCGTGAATGTAGACATCCTGGGCCTGTCAGACAAGGTAGTTTGAGCAGTAGCATATGTAGGCCTCGGATCAATGATTTGAATGTCATTTGCTAGATTAGATTCGTTCCTAGGACTGACGTATTGCAGCCTTCTAGCCTGAATAGGAGACACGAGTGTATGATCCACCTTGTTCATTTCTGACCTCAGCTTGGCTACCTCTCCAAACATGTCCTGGTTCACTTTCTGCTGTTGTTCCATATATTGCTGTACTTTTGTGAACATGGTAAGGAGTTCATCATTGGAGACCATCAGTGGAATTTCTCCACTACGTCATGTGCCCTTGACACCCTGATTGGTAGCCCTGCTGGTATTGTGGTTCACAGTAGTGGTTGTTGACGTTGTGACTCGTGGCGGTGGTGGAGGAAGAACAGTGCTAGTAGTAGTAGAAGTGCTTGCAGGGGTAGTTGCATTCGAGGTACTCGGTTGTGTTGCTATTTTTTGATAGATCTTCGTAAATATCAAGTTAAGAACAAATCTAATAAGAGTTTGGAAAAAATATCGACACCAATTGCCCCACGGTGGGTGCCACATTGTTTTGGTCAAAAATTATGAGGCAAATTAGGTAACCAAATTTGTTTGTGAGGTATGGTGCCCTGGATGTAGGATATTAAAAATTAGATTAGTTTGTTGAAATTCAAGGTTTATGTTTATATAAATGGAAACACAAGTAAACACTTTCCTGAATGCAACTATGAAACAACGAGATTTGAAAGGGGAGAAAACCCTTAATCCTTGAATGTCTCCAAGGATTTCCGGCATAAAAAAACCCATTCGGCAACAATGACACACGTTGCCTATTTATTGCTAAGTAAAATATTCTGAGTACAAGTGTTTGCGGCTTGATTGCTATGTGGTAGTGTGAATACAGGTGATCGAGAGTGAGAAAAATAAAGTCTATGCCGCGTTTAAATACATTGAAAATCCTAACTAATACTCCGAGATTTCATGGATCTTATTCCAACGATTCTTGTTCGTTGCTTTGAGCGAGTTTGGCGGCGGGTCTTCCATTCTACACATGTTTCTCACTTTGACTAAGTCTCCTTGACCATTATTCAATCTTCTGCACCTGGCTTATCGATCAAACAAATTCAAGAACAAACTATTAGTGTCAATGCCCTAGCATGCTGGGTTACTGTACATGCTGGGGTTAAATAATATAAATATACAGTCCCTGGATGTACAACATCCTGGGTATAATGAACAATAATCTAGGGTACCGATCAGCTACAAGTACAGCCCATGGATATCTGACATTCAGGGGCTTGAACTTGTTAAAGAACATTAGTAATATTATTAGTGCGAAATCCAGGGTACAACACTATATACCTTGAACGGAGGAGAGATGGCCAGTCTCTAACTTAGGAGAAATGCATCCCTGGCTTCATGCATCTAGTGTCAGTTATCTGTTTGTGTCCAAAGTTCTCAACCAAAAGGGTTAATAGTTTTTATAGAAAATGACAAAAAACGAGAAAATAAGAATAAAACAGAAGTATGAATAATGTAAGAGAAATACCTTGATCGATTTTTCAGTTAGGAAACATACCTGAGATGCAGCATCCTGGGGTACTATACGTAGATAAGATAGGCCTTTAAATGAATAGCGTTCCATGGTCTTGGTAATAATTCGCCTTCCATGTTGGCAAGCCAGTATGCCCCCTTACCTGCCTCTGAGTCAATTAAGTATGGACCTTCCCATTTAGGGGCTAATTTACCATCCCCTGGATTCGTCATGTTCTGAAATGCTTTCCTTAGAACTAAGTCCCCTACCTTGAATCTTCGGATCCTTACATATTTGTTGTAGGTTTTCGAGATTTGTTGTTGATAAGCGGCCATTCTCCATGCAGCTTGTTCTCGTAGCTCTTCCACGGTATCAAGGTCATCAGCCAGGGTATCCTGGGTCTGACTGATAACCCTGAATGTCGGGACCACCATTTATGTTGGAATGACTACTTCTGTACCAAAGACTAAGGAAAATGGAGTCTGGCCTATAGCATTCTTGGTTGTCATCCTATCAGCCCACAATGCTAATGGTAGTTCTTCTGCCCATTTTCCCTTCTTCTCCTTGAGCCTTTTCTTAAAATTGTTGATAATGATCTTATTGCTAGACTCTGCCTGGCCATTAGCCTAAGGATGCACATGTGTAGAAGTTATCATTTTTATCCCCCAACTTTCACAGAATCCAGTAGTCCTTTTGCCAATGAATTGAGATCCATTGTCACACACTATTTCGGAGGGTATACCAAATCCTGTTATGATATTCCTTTTAATAAACGAAATGACTTCTTTCTCTCTGACTTGGACATAGGCTTCGGCTTCTATCCATTTTGAGAAATAATTAGT
>JBCNJP010013640.1:0-12068 GCA_039602395.1 Deinandra increscens subsp. villosa
ACCGGGTGTCGGAATATGTTGACGATTGGATGCCGGAATTTGTTTATGGTCAGTCCGGTCTGGCTAGAACTCCGGCCAGAGTACAATCGACCGTTGAAAAGGAAGGTGAGGAGAAGTCAACGGGAGAGCACATCCCGACGAAAAGTCTGGTGAAGGAGGTTGTCAGCGGAGATGTGACAGCTCCCCTTTTGGCTGACAAAAAAGATGTTGGGTGCTGTCAAAAAGATTGTGTGGGACAAGATGGGGGAGAGGAGACAGAAAGGTCAACTACCAACCCTAGTTTGGTGGCGGGTTGTGGGCCTCAGGAGGGACAAGATGTGGTTAAGGTGATGTTAAAAAAGGTGGGTCTAGGCCCAACGTCCTCCAAGTCTAGTGAGGCACATTCTCATGGTGGGCTCGATAGCGGCCTGTCAGCTGGTGCTTCCTCCAGATCTGGGCCTGTTTTACGTTCACATTCCAAGAGTTCAAACCCAAAACAATACCAACAGGTGCTTCACGTTAACTTGGGCGAAGCTTCAGGATCTACAAAAGTGCCAAATCGTAAAGGGGCTGGGTTGGAAAGTAGTCGATCAAATGAGCTGGCGGATGAAATTCGAGACACAATCAGGCTTGCAGCGGAGGTAGGGGTGCAATTGGTTGGCGAGGAAGATAGGGTGGCGGAGGTCATTGTGGGTGATAACTATTCGGTGTGTTGATGGATTGTCTCTCGATCAACATACGTGGGGTTAAGGATCGTCGAAAAGTCCTTTGGGTAAATGATTTACGTCGAGATAATCGGTTTAGTTTCCTTTGTATTCAAGAGACTATGGCCGGGAATGGGGAGTCTATCGATGTTAACCGCTTGTGGGGCAGAGGTGACGTAGGGTGGGAGTTCGTTAACGCTAGAGGAAAGTCCGGTGGCTTGTTATCGGTTTGGGATCGTTCTCGGTTCAGTTTTCTTAAAGCGATTAAGGACGAAAATTTTTTGATTGTTGTGGGCACCATCGAGGGAGGAAGCATTCTCATCAACATGGTGAATGTTTATTCTCCTCAAAGCATCGGCGATAAACGGAACCTTTGGCGTAGGATCTTGGATTGGAAGTCAAGATTACAAGGGTGGTGGATCCTAGCGGGGGATTTTAACGAAGTGAGAAGCCCGGATGAAAGACGGTTCTCTACGTTCTATCGGAAAAATGCCGAAGACTTCAATCGTTTCATTGAGGAGGCGGACGTGGTCGAATATACGATGGGTGGAAACAAGTTCACTTATATGGAGCATATGGGTAAAAGTTTTAGCAAACTTGATCGGTTTTTTGTGTGTTCTCAGGTTCATGGTAGGTGGCCGGAAGCGACTGTTACGGCGTTACCAAGACGATCTAGTGATCACAATCCCATCCTCTTGAAGCTTGCTAAAGAAGATTTCGGGCCTTGCCCGTTCAAATTTTACACGTCGTGGCTTAAAAATCCGGCGCTCGAAGAGGTGGTTACAAGTTGTGTGGCGGAATTCACTGCTGCCGTTGGTGTGAGGGCTGATCGAAGACTCCTCAATAAGTTCAAAAATTTAAAAGATGCAATCAAAAGATGGCGCCTTAAAGTGAATCATGAGAATAATGCTTTAAAGGTGGCGGCTACTGATCTTTGCTCCAAATTTGAAGAAATTGTGGCCTTATTTCCTTTGTCCTCTTCTGAGAATAAACAATGGAGGGAGGCTAAAGTTTTTCTCAAAAAACTCGAAGACGATCGGGTGGAGGATCTCAAACAAAAGGGTCGGATCAAATGGGCGGTGGATGGGGATGCTAATACGAGTTATTTTCACGGAATGATCAATAAAAATATTTCGGCGAGTCGTATTTCGGGTGTGATGATTGACAACCGTTGGGTCTCTAGTCCTGGATTATTAAAGAAGGAAGTATTTACCTTCTTTAGTGACAAATTTAAACATCAGAGAAGGTGGCGGCCCAATTTATGTTGTGATGGGATTAAAAAAGTGCAACGCAGTGATCAGGAGAGTCTCATTATGAGATTCTCGAACCTTGAAATAAAGGCGGCGGTTTGGGACTGTGGGAGTGACAAGGCTCCGGGTCCGGATGGGTTCACTTTCGCCTTCCTTAAGAGGTTTTGGATCTTGTTCGAAACAGATTTCCTTGCGATCTTCGAAGAATTCTATAATGACGGGGTTATCGGTAAAGGTTGTGGGGCGGCTTTTATTCATCTCATTGCCAAGAACAAAGACCCCAAGAGTCTATCAGAGTTTAGACCCATTAGTCTTGTTGGCATCATCCCCAAAGTCATATCGAAAGTGCTAGCCAACCGATTAAAAGGGCCGCTTTCTAGCATTATCTCGCATCCCCAAATGGCTTTTTTGTCCGGGCGCAATATCTTGGATGGGGTTTTGATTGCAAACGAGATGGTCTCTTGGATTAAGAAGAAAAATATCCCGGCGCTTGTTTTCAAAATTGATTTCGAAAAGGCGTTTGACACGGTAGATTGGGGCTTCCTTGATTCCGTCCTTCATCAAATGGAGTTCCCCCCGAGATGGCGTTCTTGGGTTAGTGGTGTTTTAAAGGCGGCTAGGACTTCGGTCTTGGTGAATGGGACGCCTACGTGGGAGTTTCAATGTGAACGTGGGGTTCGGCAAGGAGACCCATTATCTCCTTTTCTTTTCCTCATCGTGATGGAGGCCTTCCATTGGATGCTCGATAAAGCTAGCAATGCCGGGTTCTTTACCGGGATTCAACTTCCTCATGGAGGGCCGTGTATAAGCCACCTCCTCTTTGCGGATGATGCTCTTGTGATGGGCAATTGGGATGAGGATTGTCTTGCTAATCTTGTAAGAATTCTCCGGGTGTTTGGGCTCGTTTCCGGGTTGAATATCAATCTCAAGAAGTGCGCTCTTTATGGGCTAAATGTGGAGCCGGGTGTTATTCAACTCAAGGCCGACTCATTTAGATGCGCTAGAGGCTCGTTCCCGTTCAATTACCTTGGCCTCATGGTTGGGGCTAATATGAATAGGATTTCTAGTTGGGATGCGGTTATAAAGATTGTGGAGGCTAGACTCTCTAGGTGGAAGGCTACTCACCTTTCAATTGGGGGTCGGTTAGTGCTTGCCAAGGCGGTGTTGGAGAGCCTCCCCCTCTATTACTTTTCTCTTTTTAAGGCTCCTATTAAGGTGCTTCAAAAATTGGAAAGTATTCGGTACCGTTTTCTTTGGGGTGGCAACGATGACAAGAAACGTTGTATTCATTGGGTGTGTAGAGATGAGGTCGCCAAACCGGTGGAGGATGGTGGTCTCGGCTTGGTCCCTTTCGATATTATGAATAAAGCTTTAATGGCAAAGTGGGTGTGGCGTTTCTACTGTGAACCCGAAAGTTTGTGGGTAAAGGTGGTTGTGGGGATACATCATAAGGCCAACAATCTTCTTGTTGGTGGGCTCCCTTGTAGAAAAGAATTCGGTGGGGCCTGGGTGTGACAACCCGTCCAAATCAGGTCAAACCTCTCTCCGTTGACTTTTGTTGACTTTTTTAAATTACGTAATAGTTATGTGATTTACTGCTTTAATACATGATTAACTGCGATAGTTAAATGATTAACCGACTTCGATTCCACATTAGACTAAATATACACGTACGTAAAATATAACGTCCATCGTATATTCGTGGAATTTCAACAATAAGGAAACAAATATAAAATTTGATATTTTATATTTTATCAAACCGATTCAAAACTGTTAAGTCATTTGATGAACTTAAAACGTTTTGCGAACTTAAAACAAGTGTTACGTTGTCAAGACTTAGCCAAATTCCAAACCATTTAGCCTATTGGGCCTGGTAAGCCCATTAAGCCCAAAATAACTCCGATCGACCCGAAAATTTAACCGAACACTCGTGGCAACTAGTCGAGTAAAACCCCAAACTCAGAAACCCGACCCGAGGCCCGAAACCCATTGGGCCGAACCCGGCCCAATCCCTCTTTTCCTTTCCTTTGCGGCCCGCAACCCAAACTCGATTGGGCTTCGGCCCAATCCATCTCGCAACCCGATTGGGCTTCGGCCCAATCCGCATCGTGAACCCAAAATGGGCTTCGGCCCGGTCCACTTCCAAAAGGCGAATGGGCTTCGGCCCATTCTTTTTATTAAAAACCAATTTGGGCTTGGGCCCAAACTTAACAAATTTAAATAATTTGTTTAAAAGCCCACTAGTTTTATAAAAGTTAATCCCAATCTTTTAACCCACTAATATTTTTATAAAATTTGGGTTAACAATGTTTACAAAAATAAAAACCACTTTTCAATTGGATAAAATATAATGGGATTATATTTTAAAAAGTTATGATTTTACTAAACTCCTAACACCTCTATATTTTATAAAAGCTTCTAGATTTTTATAAAACTTATAAAAATAATCACCTACAACTAGAGATTAGTTGGGATTAATGTAAGCTTGACAACACACTAATACACAATGGGTATTAATCCACCTTTTTAGTATAAGTAGGAGACAAGTCTCCTACTTGCTCCCTTGCACCACAACACCACAAACACCTCACTCTCCTCCCTCTCTCCCTTGTTTCGGCCGGCTACCACCGCCAACCACCACTGCCGCCGACCGGCGCCGCCCCTTGCCGCCGTTACGCCGCCGCTCCGCCGCCGGAAACCGCCGCCACCTCCACCCGATTTTCCTCCTTTCTTCTTGTGAGTTGTTCTAACTCATTCTCCATATCATTTCACCCATATGATCCACCAAGTCTTGACAAACCCACTAACACAAATGTTAAAACCTTTTATTTTGAATGCTTGCTTGCAAATGACTAACTCAAACTCTCTTCTTAATCCCCACTTCTTTAAAGATTTAAGATGGTGAAACACAATGGTGAACCCTTATGGATAGTAACCTTGTGCACCTAGATCTAAATGGAATCCATGGATTCTTAGTTAGTTGTTTGCAAAGTCCAAGCCTCTTCATAATTAATAACACATGCATATTGAGTTAATCATCCAATCTCACTTCTTAAACCTCCATTCTTCTTATGATCTTTAAACATTCTCATGGTGTTCTAGGAACTTAAAGTAGCCAAGAGAATGGGGTGAAACACTTGAAGAAATCTATGGAAAGTATTCAAGTGCACCCAAGATCATCAATGATTACTCATATGCAATTTACATAACCTTAAGTTAAAAGATTAAATAATATTACTTGTTATTATTTACTTTTGGTCCTAACACAAGTATTTGTGTTAGTAGATTTACATTTTATTGTCCTAACATTTTTATGTTAGTAGATTGCATTTAAATATATATTTGGTCCCAACATATATATGTTGGTTGATTATTTATTATTTCATGATGCTTATTAAAAATGTTAACTAACTATATATAAACCATGTTATATTATGTTAACTTATTACATGAAATGATAATAAACAAATATATGAACTAAGAATCATGGACTTAATTAAATAAAAGTTACATATGTAACCTATGACTAAAACAAAAAGAATATACTTCTTAAAATAAGTCAAGTAACATATTTAATGTGTTACTAATGATTAAATGATTGGACAAAAAGAATAAAAATAAATGCTAGATTTGATAAGAATAATATTTATGTCAAATGATTAATTTGACATAAATACTTGGATTTATTACAAGTTTTAACCTTTCTTGAAACTTGCTAGAAATGGACATTTTTATAAAAAGTCACACTTGAAAATAAATGTTTTCATAAAAGATTTTTATAAAAATAAACCAAGACAAATCATTGGTTTAAAATATTTACAAGGACTTTTAAATGTTTCTTTGATAACAACAAAGTATCCAAAATGAACCGACGTTCGTTGGAGATTTTAAATAAAAGACAAGTTTTATAAATCGAACGTTATAAATCCAAGCGTCGCCATAAATATTTTTATCAAACATTTTTCTATATAATATTTCATGAACTTGAAATATTAACTTACCTTTGAAAATGATTAAACGTTTAAAAACCCTAAATGATTTCTTTTTTTTAAAGATGTATGTTATAAAATAAAACAAACGTTAATAATTATTTTGACAAATAATTATTTGCAAGGAAACTTAAACTTTGTTTTATTCGCTAAATAATTGTTAATCGTAATTATTCAAAATAATTATAACTTGCAAGATTAACAAAATCGAATAAGTAATTATTTAATTAAAATAATTATTCGAACTCATGAAAATAATAATAAACATTATTATATCTTTTTACTCAATGTTCAAGACTTGGTTGAATTATTGAAAATGATTATTTGTTTATATTTATTGGACATAAATATAAATAACCATAAATGTATTTAATAAATAAATACAAGTTAACGAGTTTTCAATAATACAAACGGACTTAAATCGTCAAGACTTGACCGGTATCACTTGGGTGACGTATGTTACTCAAATGATCATAGACCTTATGCATATGTTATTTAATTATTTAGGGCGTTACGTGCTACCGTCCTTTGCTGCTTAAATACCGCTTATCTGCTGAATCTGTGAGTTTCACGGCCCCTTTTCCTTTTAACTGCTTTATACTTGGGGGAGAAATCATGAAAACTGATTAAATGCTTTTTACTGAATATTATGGTTTACTTGTTAGCCGTATGACTACTTGTTCTCTTACTGATTGCCTAACTTGGTACATTATCGTTATAAACGTTTGTACAACCGAAAATCCCATCATTAATTGATTTCAATTAGTTCTGTACGAAACGATAGCTAGTGAGTAGATCTATTTGGGTTGACAACCCTACCCTAACTGGTAGCTCCAGTTCTGACTCCGGATTGTCTGGGGGTACACGTCAGTTATTCTGCACTGTTTAACATCTCTGGGCAAGAGATGCCGGGTGGGTAAACTGTTAGTATTTGAAATCAAGGTTCAGGTGAGATCATACAACCACAACAATAAACCCTGATAATATTTAAGTATACCGAAACTGTTTTACAACTGTTTTACAACTGTTTAACTATCGAGTCCTAAACCTGTGAACCTCACCAACTTTATGTTGACCCGTTTTACATTCATGATTTCTTAGGTAATTGACGAGACTTCCTTGAAGACATGCAAATGGGGCTTACAACTGCTAACGGACCTGTCCTTGGAGTCATAGTCCCAATTATCCAGCTTAACCATTTTATGCTTTTAATAATCGTTTAAGACTTATGTTTTCAAAATATGTAAGACATTAATGTTTCCACTACTCTTTCCGCTGCAATGAAACGAATTAATGTTTTATGAAGTTTTTAAATTATTAGAAGTGTTCTATGTATCCTCGACTATGATTCCATTCTCGCTCACACCCGAAACCGTTGACCGGGGTGTGACACTGGGCCCAATTAATCAAAAATTGTGACATCCTCAAAGAAAGGGGCGTGGATCTGTGTGGCCTCATTGAAGTTTCTAACGGTGGGACAAAGTGGTTGGGTGATCAGACTGGCCTCTTCTCGGTGGCGAGTGTCCGGAGCCATCTCCGATGGTATTCTAGGCCCGATGCTCTTATCATGCCTTGGAATAAATTGGTCCCGAACAAAGTGAATATTTTGTTTTGGCGCATTCTTAAGGATCGCATTGCAACTAGAGAGGCGCTTAGTAGGAGGAAGATTGAGATCCAAGACCCGTTTTGTCCTCTTTGTAACGAGGAAGAAGAAACCGTGTTTCATCACATGCATGGTTGCAAATTGGCGTCCGAGCTTTGGCATCTTATCTCGGATTGGTGCAAGGTTCCCCCAATTTTCGCCTTTTGCTTTGATGATTTCCTCAAGATTGTTGAAGACTCACACTTTGATCGGAAGACTAAGATGATTTTCTATGCGGTTTTACTCACCGCTTGTTGGGTCATTTGGGTGGCTAGGAACAAGGTCATTTATGAAGGGTCCAAGTCTTGTGTCTCTTTTTTATTCAATGAGGTCAAATGTTTGGCTTTCCTTTGGGTTAAACATAGGGGTAGATGGGGTGCTTTATCTTGGGAAGATTGGGATAAATTCAATATGTAAGTCCCCTTCTCTTTTGTTTTGTTGTTTGTGTGTGTGCCCTTCCCTTGGCTTCTCGCTAGAGTGGGTGCCTCGCTTGTGTTTCAATGAATTCGCCGTTCAAAAAAAAAGACTCATTTTTTTATAGTACATCTAAAAACGGCACCAAAAGGACCATATGCTTCCCATGAAACTTTCCATCACCTATATCCCTCCATTGCACCATCAAAACCAACCCATACATAAATAGACCATGAAATGGGCTCTAAACAATTCCTGCTCCCCATGGCCACATAAAATCATCACGATTCCAAGCACCATTTTGTGTTCATGAGACTTGGATATTGTCGAAAGTGCTCGCTAAGATTTATCAATTCATCTTTATCACTTCGCTTTGGTGTCTTTGGAAGAATATGAATTCTAAGCACTTCAACAATCGTTTGATGTCCTTGGATGAAATTATCGGGGAGATCAAATATTGGTCTTTCGTGTGGATCAAACATCGTGCAAAACACTCGAATCTCAATTAGCTAGAATGGTGTAATTTCTCTTTTAATCTTTGATGTATTAGCTTCTTTCTCGCCCTTCTCTTAATATATTTCTTCTTACCGTTCAAAAGAAAAAAAAAACCTTTTCCTTTTGGCTTGTGGCTATAGGAGATGACAGGGAGAGAGAGTGGATATGATGGTGGTTTCTACTTTCTTGTGGCCTGTGGCTTTGGTAAAGGAACAGGGATCTAAAATCTTGTTTGTATTTTTCAAAGCATCCAAGTATAATGATTTGACGTCTTTTTACTGTACATCTTTTGAAAATTGCACCAATACAATCCTGTGGATTCCTGAATGAGTGAATACTTGACTTTTGCTTTCTATATTTCTATATGATCTGCTTTTATTAGGAATCTTTGTATTATTTATTTTAAGGGAAAAAGACGAAAATAGTCTCTTTGACCAAGTTTGGGACGAAAATAGCCCCATGAATTTTTTTTCCCAACTTTTAGCCCTACCTTAACGGTCGTTAACGACCTCCATTGAAACCCAAAACGACCGTTCTCGATGACCAACCACGGAGCGACATGTGTCATCCACGGTCGTTAATACCTTGGAAAGGTCGTCGACGACCGTCGTTTTCCGTCAAACGACCGCCGACATTTTTCGTCTCCAGGAATCTTGGAACATTGTCTGACAGCCTTGTCGGGTGTGTGTCGACGTTCTGAGGTCGTAACGACCGTGGTCGACGACGACCACAGTTACAGTCGTAACGACCGTTATCGGATTTAATTTTTTTTTTTAATTTTAAAATAATTCCATGGTCGTTTCGACCATAGTCGTTGGCGACCACACATGTGGTCTTCAACGACCATAGTCGTTTCGACCGTGTATGAGGTCGTTTCGACCGTTCTTTCTCATATAATTAATAATTAAATGATAATTAATTGACCATTACAATTCACAAGGTAAAGTAATTATTGCGATAGTGCTTTGGAAAAAGAGACCTTTCATTGAAAATGATTAATTAATTATCATTTAATTGCAATAATTAATTGATAGTGCTTTGGAAAAAGGGACAATTAATTATCATTTAATTGCAATAATTAATTAATACTGCTTTGGAAAAAAGGACAATTAATTATCATTTAATTGCAATAATTAATTGATAGTACTTTGAAAAAAAGGGACAATTAGTTATCATTTAATTACCTTGTGAATTGTAATGGTTAATTAATTATCATTTAATTATTAATTATATGAGAAAGAACGGTCGAAACGACCTCATACACGGTCGAAACGACTATGGTCGTTGAAGACCACATGTGTGGTCGCCAACGACTATGATCGAAACGACCATGGAATTATTTTAAAATTTAAAAAAAAATTATTAAATCCGATAACGGTCGTTACGACTGTAACTGTGGTCGTCGTCGACCACGGTCGTTACGACCTCAGAACGTCGACACACACCCGACAAGGCCGTCAGACAATGTTCCAAGATTCCTGGAGACGAAAAATGTCGGCGGTCGTTTGACGGAAAACGACGGTCGTCGACGACCTTTCCAAGGTATTAACGACCGTGGATGACACATGTCGCTCTGTGGTTGGTCATTGAGAACGGTCGTTTTGGGTTTCAATGGAGGTCGTTAACGACCGTTAAGGTAGGGCTAAAAGTTGAGAAAAAAATTTTCATGGGGCTATTTTCGTCCCAAACTTGGTCAAAGAGGCTATTTTCGTCTTTTTCCCTTATTTTAAAACCGTACTAAATGTTGTAAAAAAAAAATTGAAAGGCAGAAATTTTATAAAACACCACCACCAAACACCGTACTAAATGTTGTAAATAATTGGTAAAGGAGATAAGACTTGATTTCTGATTTTGATTTGAACCCATCTTTTTATTTCTGTCTTATTAGTTTTTTTTAGAAAAGCAAATAAGAATCACATTAACACAAAGTAGTAAGAAGGTAGAAATAAGAACAAATAAGAAGTTGCATATTAATGAAACAAATAGAAAGAAGGAGAATGACACCACTTATTCCCTTCAAATTGATGTAATTTTACTTGGTTTTTGTAACCAAATAAACGTCGACGCTTTGATTTCTTCGACGATTTTTACCGGAGTTGAGTTGATATTTTGATTTTTTTTGTTTCGCGTCTTCCATAACCACCTTATTGTTCCCGCCACCACCGCAATTATCATGTTCATTTTGTGTTTATCACCGTTTAATAGACTCAAATCCCCCACCAACTGTTGTAAGGAAGCAATTCGGTAAGGAAAACATCATTTTTTATTTAAAAAAAGTCAATACGGTCTTGACAACCATAGGTACAGTAATTGACAAGTCCATAATAAACCTTTTTTTTTTTTACCTAAATCTTGTTTTTCTCTTATAATTTCAAAAATATAATGTAATACAATTTTAAATATAACATTTTTGACTTGCTCATTCTTGTATACCTGTTAACACAATTCTTTTTCAAAATTGAGCAGGGTCAAATTTATATTAAACTGAGTCGGGTCAAATTTGACCATGCTTGGTTTGGAAAAAAATTATGCCTACATGTAGATAAAAATGAGCACGTCAAAATGTTATATTCGATTATTTTTATACAATATATTCTTAAAGTTAAAAGAGAACAATAACATTCTAATAAAAAAATATTATAGAGTCGTTAAGGTCGTACATACGGTCGTCAAGACCGTATTGATCAATTTTGAATACAAACTCATTTCTTTTCTTTTGACGTGACTGCTTTTGATTGCTCTTAGGTCGTGTTTGGCGCGTCATAAGCTAACTTTTGAAAAACTAGTTGGTGTAGTGTTCAACTAGCGTTTATAATATTTCCAGTTTTACCCTTATCTAACTTCTTTATATTTTCTTTTTTAAATTTTTTAATTTATTTATTTAGATGTACTTTTATATCAATTTATATTTTTAATTAGTTTTTACCAAACATTATTTATTATCAGCTAGTTAAAAATATTCATAATATAAAGTCGCTTTTGACAAGAATAGGGTCATTGATGACCTTCTTGAAAGAGACTATTTTGTGTCCAAGTGACTATTTTGGGAATTTTTCCAATCTTAATTATAGTATAAGTTGCATATAGACCCTAGCTTTTAATACAAGTTACAAAAGAGAGTCTACATAAGTAAGTTGAGAACAAACATTTTCTTATTATATTCTAAAGGGAAATTGGAATTAAATAATCCAAGTTATCGGGTATTGGCGGATAATAATTCGAGTTTCAATATTGGTCTACAATTATCCCAATTATTTAGGTCCTGGAATTGATTGGGCCGCCCGTTAATCTTTTACTAACCACGCTAGTACTTGCTGACGTGGCATGTGATGTGGCATCATTTTTGCTGACATGGCAGGTGATGTGGCATCATTTTGCTGACATGGCAGGTGATGTGGCATCATACTTGCTGACGTGTCATGTGCCACGTCAGCACACAACTAACGGAGTTAGTGAAAAATTAACGGAGGCCCAATGAATTCCAAGACCCAAATAATTAGGATTATTGTAGGCCAATATTAGAACTCGAATTATTATCCGCCAATACCAATAACTTAGATTATTTAATTCCAATTTTTCTATTCTAAATAAATTA
>JBCNJP010013641.1:0-12068 GCA_039602395.1 Deinandra increscens subsp. villosa
ACGGCAAACCACCACCGAGCGGTGGTCGATCTCTCCGGCAAATCACCACGAGCGGCGGTCGATCTCTCCGGCAAACCACCACAGAACGGCGGTCGATCTCTCTGGCAAACCACCACCGAGCGGCGACCTCACGCTCCCATCGACAACCTCCAATCAACCTCCTATCGCGACTGACGACTCCCTTTCTTCTCCGATCGACTTACCTAGCGGCGGCCTTTCGACTTCAATAAAGCAATCGGTGACCCTCACACAACCTTCGAGTTCTTCTCCCTATTTCCAACCAAGCGACGATGGTTTTTGAGTATAAAACCCGTTTCAGTCATGAATTCCGGTGACGATAATGCCGGCTGAGCTTGTTCTATATCCAGGTGAGACTTTGAATGGGTATAAGATTCTGGTAATTAATGAAAACTCAATTTTGTGTTAAAAAAAAAAGATGGTGTTGGGATGTCGTGGTGGTGGGGAGGTCGTGGTAGTGTGGAGGGTTGCAATTGGTGGTGGGGTGGTGAAAAATAATCTGGGGATGAAGATAGTGATGTGGCATGACTTTAAAAAAAATAGAAAATAAATAAATTTCCATGTAAGCTGCCACGTCATTAAAAACTTTACGGTGTAAAGTTTTTTAACGGCCGGACCACTATCAGTAAATAAGGTGAAAGTTGGGACCACTGAGGGTTATTATTAAAAGTGAGATTATTACCGGATAACACTCAAAACTTAGGATTATTTAAATCCAATTTTCCTTTAAATTACCATACTTACTTTCAAGTTTCGATCTTCGATTACCATAGTTACTTTTAGAAGAATCATTAGTAACAGTCCAGGGGTAGCGTCCGCTGCCCCTGAACTTTTACCCCGACGTGCTATTTTTTTTTTTTAAGTTTTCGGTTTTTCGCGACCCCTGAAATGAATTTTTCGCGACCCCTGGAAATATATTACACTACCTCTCCACAGCTTTTATGATTTTTATTTGAATCTCGATACGAAAATATAATGAAAACGCCCGTTAATAACCTAAAACCGAGCTATTATTAAATTTGGGCAATTTAAATAAGGAACATATAACTATAGGGGGCTAATATGTAATTATGTTATTTAAATAAAAGTTAAAAAAAAATATAGAAAATCAGCTCGACTGTCAATCCCAGTTCCAAACCCCACTTTTCAAAATTTTATTCTTATTTTTGTCTCCATTCCTATCCAATTCCCTCAAACAGCAATTCCCAGTTCCCTCCAGTCACCGACCCCCCCTGTCTCCAATCATCCGACCGTCGCCGACCTCATGTGCCCCGCCGCCGCTGCCGGAATCTTCCCCCTGCCGGATTCGCCCCTGCTCCTGCGCCACTCTCTTCACAGCCCACAGGTAAGGCCGAAATTTACCCATTTTCTTCAATTTTTTATTTTTTTTCTTGTTTTAGGGTTTATTAAATTAGTTATTTAGAAACAAATGTTATGTGTTTAATTGTTGATTGTGTTAGAAAATAGCATTTAGGATGTGTTTTGAATCACTAAATCATAACTTTGTATTGTTTTCTTGAATTATTTTCTAGGGTTTGTGTTATAATTGCTTGAAAGATGAAACCAAAGCCTAAACAAGCTTTAATTAGCAATTTGTTTAAAAGAAAAGTCCCGGAAAATGAGGAAACTTCTCAAACTAGTAAAAAACCAAGTCCAAATGTAGAGACTAATTTGATGCAAGATGATGTTAATATTAATAGACTTCAACACGAAAGACTATTGATTTGGATGCTCTTCCCTCGGATCCCGCGGATAGACCGCCTATTGTTAGTTATGACCCGAATCAAATTGATGACATAAGAAGGGCATATATTGTGAAAAAGGCTTATCAACCAAGAGGTCATGATTTTAAATGGAAAGATTATTCTAGTGGTCGGAGACGTTTTAATGTTAAATGGTTTGATAAATTTGATTGGTTAGAATATAGCCCGAAAGTGGAGAAAGCATATTGCCTATGTTGTTATTTGTTTAGTGAAAGTGTTGGTAATCAAGGTGGGAGAGATACTTTTGTAAATGGAGGGTTTGATAATTGGAATAAATCGGGTGTATTACAAAACCATGTTGGATTAGTCAATAGTGCTCACAATAAGGCGGCTCAAAAATGTTCCAATCTATACAATCAAAAGGGATCATATGAAGCGAAAGTCACTAAGTATACTGAGGAAGAAGTGATTGCTAATCGGTTTCGATTAATGGCTTCTGTTCGTTGTGTTAGATTTTGCTTACAAAACTCATTACCATTCCGAGGACATGATGAGTCGGAAGATTCAATTAGTAAGGGCATCTTTCTTGAACTTTTAAAGTTTATTAGTGATAATAACCCGGATTTTGGTAAGTACACCTTAGGAAATGCAAAGAAAAATAACAAGATGACATCCCCATCAATCCAAAAACAGATTATTGATTGCTTTGCGAAAGAGGTAACCAAAATGATTTGTGAAGAGTTTAAAGACGATGTGTTTGGGTTGTTAGCGGATGAATCTAGTGATGTGTCTTTGAAGGAACAAATGGCCGTGGTTGTGAGATATGTTGATAAGCTTGGAATTGTTAAAGAGAGTTTAATCGGACTTTCTCACGTCAAGAATACATCTTCATCAACTCTTAAAGAAGGCATTGTTTCTTTGTTAGCAGATAATAATTTGAGCATAGATCAAGTAAGTAATAAATTGGATATTTTTAATAAATATACTTTAGAATAAATGTATATAATGTATCTTATAGTTTACATTTGTTTACATAGGTAAGGGGTCAAGGTTATGACGGTGCAAGCAACATGCGAGGACAGTATAATGGATTAAAGGCTTTGATTTTGAGAGATAAACGGCTAAGTTGATAAACGGCACAAAACTAGCGTTGAATGAACTTAGACAAAAGGGCTTTGGTGATATGTTAGCAAAAGTCACATCTTTTTGTGAAGAACACAAGATTGAGATGCTAGATATGACGGGAAATTATGGCAATCAAAGAAACCGAAAGAATGTCCTTACCAATCGACATCATTTTGAAGTGGAAGTTTTTAATACGGTGTTGGATATGCAAATTTCCGAATTTGGAAATAGATTCAATGAGGTTTCAACTACTTTGCTAGAAAATATGTCGGGTTTAAATCCTTGTGAATCCTTTTCTAAGTTCGATACATCTAAGATAGTGGCATTTTCAGAGATGTATCCAAATGATTTTAGTAACGGTGAAAGAGGTTGTCTTTTGGGAGATCTTACGGTATTTTATCACACCGTTAAGGTAGATGATAAATTTAAAAATTTGGGTGGAATAACTGATCTTGCTCGTGCAATGGTGGAAACCGGAACCCATAAGACATTTCCTTTGGTTTATCGGGTATTAAAGTTGGCATTGGTTTTACCGGTTGCAACGGCAACAGTTGAAAGATGCTTTTCAAAGATGAAGCTTATCAAGACGGATTTACGTAATCGAATGGGTGATGAGTTTTTGAACAACGCTCTACTTTGTGCGGTGGAAAAAGAAAGTTTTCTTAAAGTAAAAGAGGAAGATGTGATGGCTCGATTCCAAGCGTTTAAAAACCGAAGAGGAAACATCTTTTAGGTACGTATTTAACTTTACATTGTATAAATTATCGATAAAATTTTTGTTTTGCAATATAAGTTATGGTTAAAAAAAAATTTGACCGCGACCCCTAAAATTTTGTTCTGGATCCGCCACTGATCACGCCACCACAAAAATATCATGATTCATGATTTTTAAATGCATCTAAAAATCTCAGTTAAAAAAAAATATCGTATTATGTGGACTCGATAACAAGTTTAAGAGGTAGCACGTGCCATCCGGTAGCGAAGGTTAAATGGGGCCAGGCTGGGCCCGGGCTGTTTTTCGCTCTGAAGTGGAAATCTATACCCGTCCAGTCTGAACTTTTTTTATATACCTAGTCCGGCCCTATCCATTTTTTAATAAAAAAATTATACTAAGTTAGCCCATCTCTGATTTTTAAGTAAAAATTTTATTTAATAAAGTCGAAAACTTACAATAGTTAATAAATTTTAGACCTCAGTTAAATAAAAGTTTTTAAGGAAATTGTTTATAAGTTAAGGGGGTTAAATGAAAAATAAGTTAATAATATATATATATATATATATATATATATATATATATATATATATATATAATTCTTGACTCCTCCCCAATCCCCATTGACGCACAGAATTCTGGAGAAAAAGAAACAAAAAAAACAACGCTCTCTGACCTCTCTCCCTCTCCATCGAACCAGCCAACCAGAAGTCGGTGACCTCACCGGACCATCTCTCCCGCCGTTGTCCGAACCACCTCACCGGCTCCAGGTCGCTCCAAGTCTCCCATTGCGTTGGTTGTTTGCCCAATTACCCTCCATTGCTCCAATTCCTCAAAGACCTCAAATACTCAAATAGGTAAAATTTCTTTAATTTTTAGATGTATTTTTAACCTAGATTGTGCATAAATTACGTTTGTCTTCTTGAGCTTTATTAATTTGTGGAATTTGGGATTGTTCTTAAATTAGGGTTCTTGATTTAAATTTGGGGAATTTTGGATTGTGCTTTAATTAGGATTTAGATTAGGATTTAGGATGTTAATTAAGGATTTAGGATTGTGCTCAAACGATGAACTTGAGAATTGAGATTTAGGATTTAGGATTGTGCTTAAATTTGGGGAACTTTGAGAATTTAGATTGTGCTTAAATGATGAACTTTAAGATTGTGCTTTATGATTTTATTATTGAATCGATTGTCGATTTGTTGTAAATTGTAAATGACTTGTTACTTGTATAATCCAATGCACTTTCTCTAGAACTCCAAAAGAAATTTCAAGATATTCTTAATGCTATGGACTTAGTTTCTTCAACGAAGGTTGATTTAAATGATTTCAAAAACAAAGAATGGGATTCTTTTCTTAAAGAAGTTACTTATTTTTGTAGAAAGCATAAAATAAATATGCCGGACATGAATGCTCCTTATAAATCTACTCGGTATCGGCCTCGTAAAACAGATCTTCACGTTACCGTGGCACCCCACCACGTCTTTAAGTAGGTTTAAGTTTATAAAAGATGACCCAGAAAATTTCTTTATAAATGGGTCCATACTTGACCAAAATAACCATTAACACCCACTTAGTTCGTTTGTTATTCGTCTTTAGAATGAAACATTAGAGTACACAGTTTTAAGCTAAACAAAAGTAGAAACGACATGCGTCTCCACAAAATTCCCATTGGTGTTCGGTTCTTCATCGTTATGCTCAATCCGGACCCATTTACCCTTCCTACTTGTTACCTGCCATCATTCACCAGTAACGTATTAGCAAATAATGGCCTTTTAGTTACTATAACATACCTTGATGCATTAAACAAGCAAAACAATGGAAAAACCCGAAATTTCTGACTTAGGCGTATCGCTTAGAACTTGATTAGTTTTAGGCGATAAGCCTGCCAAACCATGTGTATCGCTTGCTACAAGTTTCGCTATAAGCGATACGCCTGATAGGGATTTTCTAGGGATCAGCCTTACTTTTCCCTGTTTTCATACTTAACCTTTTTTTTTTCATGTTTCCTTTCAATTTTCACAAAATCATCCCCAAACCTCTTCATTCATCCAAACCATACTTTTATAAGAAAGAAACATTTTTATCTTCTATCTTTACCTTCAATCCAATGGATCAAATGCTTTCAAATCATTTTTACTAAATTCCAACCCATTTGACCCATTAGTACTACTTAGCATAATTACATCAACAATCTTTACCCATCTTCTTACCAACCATCCCTTGCATATTAATTGAACTTATTAGTTCCACTTTCACCCAAATGGTGCTCTCGTAGTTCCATACTCGTTAAATTACTATCTTACCCGAAGGTCCAACTTAAAATTCCCCACATGTTATCATCTTACCCAACCGGGTCATTATTTACAACCTTGCTCAAATAGGTCATTCATTACAATCTTACCCAAACGGGTCATTCGCTATAATTCTACCCAACCGGGTCATTCTTTACAATCTTTACCCAAGCGGGTCATTCATTACAATCTTACCCAAGCGGGTCATTTGCTATAATTCTACCCAACCGGGTCATTCTTTACAATCTTTACCCAAACGGGTCATATTGCACACTTTGTATCACACACATTGGTGTTATTCCATCTTACCCAAACGGGTCATTTTACACACTTTGTATCACACACATTGGTGTTATTCCATCTTACCCAAACGGGTCACATTACACAACTTACGTGATCATACTATAATTTATCCATTTTTACTCAATGGTCAAATAACACACTTAACTAAACACACTTTGATTTATTCATCTTAACCCAAACGGGTTCATTCAACCTACACTATATTAGCGTACTTTGGCTCATACATCCTACCCAACCGGATCATCATAACCATCGTACCCAAACATGTCATTCACTATAATTCTACCCAACCGGGTCACTCTTTACAACCTTGCCCAAACGGGTCATTCATTACAATCTTACCCAAACGAGTCATTCGCTATAATTCTACCCAACCGGTTCATTCTTTACAATCTTTACCCAAACGGGTCATTCTTTACAATCTTACCTAAGCGGGTCATTCGCTATAATTCTACCCAACCGGGTCATTCTTTACAATCTTTACCCAAACGGGTCATTCATTACAATTTTACCCAAACGGGTCATTCTTTACAATCTTTACCCCTACGGATCATATTATAAATATTTGCACACAACATACTTCACTTATGCACTTCTAACCCAAACAGGTTAAATTACACCTATTCGCATACTACATACTTCATTTATGTGTTCTTACCCAAACGGGTCATATTATACATATTTGCACACAACATATTTTATTTATGCACTCTTAACCCAATTGGGTCAACTTACACATATTCACATACCACATACTTCATTTATGCATTCTTACCCAAACGGGTCATATTATACATATATGCACACAACATATTTCATTTATGCACTCTTCACTCAAACGGGTCGTATTACACACAATCACATAACATTCTTTGTTTATACATTCTTAACCCAAACGGGTCATAACTATCCAACCTCATCTTATCATCTATTAGCATAAACAATCGGTTCATCATTTACTTCTAGTCTATCTGGGATAGCTATCCATGCTAGAAAACTACTATCCCATTTGCATACTTTGTAACAAAATTAAACACTCTTAAATGTTACCTCAAGTCTTCCATTTTGGCATTCCTTGATAGCTTTAGCTTCCACCACGTTCACCTATAATTTTGCTTGATCATTTAGATTGGAAATTAATAATATAACCAACCATAATAGTCAAGTATTACCCCACCTAACAATCTAGTCAAAACCACCTATTTTCTAGCTCAACAACTCACTTAGGCATTTTCACAAACACTTGGTGTGCATGAAAATGCCTAATCTATCACATTAATCATCCACATTCTATATTACCCCATCTTTACATACTAGCATCTCAAATTCAAAACTTATGCTAGATTAACAATCTTCACCACATATGCAAGCATACATGGGTTAAACTTAACCAAACCAATTCATGCATTCATCCTAAGTTTCAACTTCAAGTAGGTGGATTACCCACACCACAACCTCCAATTAATTCATTAATATGCCACATACAACATGAATCCATCCATCATTTGCGCATATCTAACACAAATAAATATTATCTCAAGTTTAATCATCAAGATTGAGAAGTTCATAACTACCAATACACATAGATAGTAACTTACTTGATGAAGAAGATGGAGCTTATGGAGGATTTCGTGTTCCATGGCCTCCTTCTAACCAAAAATTCGAACCCCCATCTTCAAATCCATCTTAACAAGCTTGATTCTAGAGTTTCTCCCCATAACCTAGTCTTTCCCTTCCTCTCCATACTCACATCTGCGTCAATTTTCTTAAGGAGAAAACCCCCAATTCTATTTTAATCAAGAATTTTTATACTGCCCCCATTTAAAATGGCATTTTGTCAATCTTTGACCATTAACTTTTATTTTACCCACATCACCCTCATTTTCCATGACATAACTACTAGTTACTTATACTACTATACTTTAGTAACTAATAAAAATATTGAATAATTTATACTAGTCATCACTTAAAAAAAACATACTTCACCAAATAACCCCACGTACCTCTTTATAAATCATATATAAATCATAACGGGTTTTGGGATGTTACAGTTACATTTGAACATTATTACCGAGTAGATTTGTTTATAGCCACATTAGATAGGCAATTAGATGAGTTGAATAGTAGATTCAGTGAGCAAACGATGGAGTTGTTATCTCTTAATTCTAGTTTGGCTTCAAAAGAGATAAATGTTGATCAGATTTGTCTTCTTGTTGAGAAATATTATTCTGAAGATTTTAATGAGCAGGAGATGATTCAATTAAGATATTAGTTGGGATCAATTAATGTGGATAAAACTCAAAAGGCTTAGTGGTGTATCAACTCTTTATGATCTATGCAAAAGTCTCGTGACAACCAAGACACGTGAGACGTACTATTTGCTTGATAAAGTGGTTCGGCTTATCTTGACACTTCCAGTTTCTACAACAACATCGGAGAGGGGATTTTCAGCAATGAAAATAATAAAGACTCGTCTACGCAATAAGATGTCAGATGACTATCTCGCGAATAGCCTGTTGATTAACGTAGAAAAAAGAACTTGCTGAAAAGTTTGATCCGGATTGCATAATCGATGAATTCAAAGATCTCAAAGGTCGTCGGCTGAGTAGTGATCATGTTTCCAGGTAATCATCATTTCTCTCGTATTGTTTAGTTTTTTATGTGAAACAACAGTTAATTTAATGAATAAAAGCAATTAGATATTTTTGTTTTTTGTTGTGTGACCCGTCGCGAACGGAATATCCGACCAGAACATATAACCCAAGTTCAAAACCTAGCGATAGCCTAACATTTTTTTTGACCCTTGACTTTCGGCCCTATCTAATTTTCCAGTCAAGCTTCGCCACTGGTGCCACCCCTTAGCTTCGCCCCTGATTATAGAGGTAACCCATTACCTTCTTGTGTAATTGCCATAACATGGGCGTTCTTTTATAGCAAATACCCTTATCTGACATGTTTCTTGAGGTAACATGAAATTCAGAATTAGGGATGTATTCAAGACACTCCTCTAAAAGGAAATTGATCTATAGTCGATGTTTAGACTAATTTATAATTACACCTTGTAAAAAAGACTTTTTCTTTTGCACAATTAAATAGTTTCTTTTATAAAAATAAAATTATGTTCAAATAAGCAAATATAGTACCTTGATGATTAATAAGGTGTTTCATTTTAAGATTTTTTTTCTTTTTTGAAAAAGCGTTTCATTTTAAAAAGCGACTTAGAGCATTCACAGTCCATTCTCTATAATGGGTGTGAGTGTAAACTGTAAAATTTGAGGTGTAGTTGTGAGTGGTTGTGAGTAGAGGAGAGAGAAATATTTGAGGAAAAATTTGGTGAATCCCTATATTTGAGGAAAAATTTAGTAAATCTGTAAAATTTAAGGTTTGAAGAGAGATAAAAGGTAATGATAAATGTATTAAAAAGTATTATTTAATTGTGGTTGTAAGTGGAAGAAAGAGAAAAAATAATGATAAATATATAAATTATAAGAATAAGGATAAAGAATGAGCTGTGAATGCTCTTAATTTTCAACTTATCAATCCGTAAACCTCTTGCTACCCCTGGCGCGGCTAGATTATATACCATTAGTTTATCTTCCTACTCTAATAAATGATTACAATTGTTGACACATGTCAACACTATATTCATTCTCACAAAAGTTTTATCTCCCAAATCTACTCCCTAATTAATTCATTTTGATTGAAAATTATATCCTATTTTATAATTAAATCATGATATATTTGTATTTTATTTATACAAGAAAAAATTTTTAAGTTAAAAAAATAAAAAAGGCAAGAAACAAAACAAAGATCATGACGAATCTTCAATTTTGTGCTTTTCCTTCAAAAAAAAATAGGAAAAAACCTTAAAAAAAAAGCTGCTTTTCTTTTAGAAAATAGGAAAAAACTCAAAATAAAAAACACCAAAGCCACATGTTAAATCGTGTATGACCAATTCCTTATGAATAGTTATGGTTGTGTCTCAACAATCTTTGTTTTGTATATTTAATAATTATTAATTTTCATCTTATTTTATTAAATTATTTTGCTATTATTATTCTCATTTAATAAATATATAAAAAAATTATAAAATACTAATAAAAACTTATTTAGTGTGATTTCAAATATAATTGAGCAAATCATATTTAATATTTTAATTAATGAATACATACTTTTTATTAAGAAATTCACAAATGACAAAAATCATGTTCATAAGATCCAATATTAAATATTTTTCTACCATATCAAATGATCTATGTTCATCCAATTTGAGAATTTTAAGCATGATGACTAATTCAATTGTAAGTTTCCTAATGTATACCAAGATAACATTTTTTTATTGATATAACATTATAATATTGATTATAATTTAGATTTTATATGTGTTCATTATAATCTTGATTAAACTTTATACTCACTTAACTTTCTACAAAGACTTAAAGTCTCAAATTTGTCAAATCATAAATTAATGTTAGTTGCTATTCTGGATCAGATTGTTTTTTTTAACAATCATTTTTGTATGGTTGCATTTTCCAAATATACAAGTACAGACACGGACTCTAAATATTGTTGGTAAAGTCACCACTACCATATTATGAATTATAACTTTAGCTTTTTATTTAATGTAATGTAATAGATTATTCAGATGACAAGAAGAGTACGCAATTATCAATTATATATATTTTTAATGATTCAACCCGTATAACATACGGGTTCTATCCATAGTATACTCGTAAAGTCATAAATTTTCTTTACTTATTTTTGCAATTTTGTCTTTGAAAAATAGGTAAAGTACATGATATCCCCCTAATGTTTATCCGAGTACAAAAGAACCCCTAAACTTCCTATAATCTCTAAAACCTTCATCGCGAATCTTGAAAAACCTATCGCCGAAATCTTCCCTAAAACCCTGCTCTCCTTCTTCTCCATTTCCCCATCACCATCTTCCATGATCACGCAACAATAAACCCGACACCATGAACAAACACCTCTACCAGCGAATTTCCCAATTTCGCCTATCGATTCGAAGCCCTAATTCGCTCGAATCTCACCCCCAAAAACTCACGCATTTGCACACGATCCGATCATTATGTTCCACCCCACAACAATCAGAATCAAACCCTTCAACTCCGTCCACTCGCGTGACGGAAATCGTAACGGAGTTAATGAATTTAACGTTGCTGGAATCCGCGGATTTGACGGAGGTTATGAGGAAGAAGATGGGGATAAATGAGATGCCGGTAATGGCGGTGATGATGCCGGGGATGGGGTTGAGGACCGGAGTAAAAGGCGGCGGCGGCGGTGCGGCGGGGAAAGGAGGGGGAGAGAAGGCGGCGGAGAAAACGGCGTTTGATTTGAAACTTGAAGGGGGGTTTGATACGGGATCGAAGATTAAGATTATTAAGGAAGTGAGGACGTTTACTGATTTGGGTTTGAAGGAGGCGAAAGAATTGGTGGAGAAAGCTCCTACTTTGTTGAAGAAAGGTGTGGCGAAAGAAGAAGCTGAGAAGATTATTGAGAAAATGAAGGCAATTGGGGCTAAAGTCATCATGGAATGAGAGGTAATTTGACTAATTTCATTTGATTGGTATTATATTGTTATTTGATTTGGATGATTAGAAGTAGTAGAATAATGTTGCTGGTAGATTGGTGATAAAATCCATTTTGAACTTTTGTTTGTTGATTGCTGCTTTATAGGTTTTCTAGTTCTTTGTTGTTTTAGTATGGTTTTAGGTAAAGGTGGTCATTTGAACTGACCAAATCGCTTAAAATTACACCAAAATCGCTTAAAATGAACATCTTTATCATTTTTTAAAAAAGTACACCAAAATCTTCAAAAAAATTAGTTCAAATCGCCGAACTACAAAAACCAGATGGTGTGGCTGAATCCACCCGACCCGGCGGGTTTGATTT
>JBCNJP010013642.1:0-12067 GCA_039602395.1 Deinandra increscens subsp. villosa
ATTCTGATTTGAAATCCTAGGAACTTAGGCAATGCTAAACACGAAGTGATAAGTCAAAACCTTACGGTCATAAGTGTTCTAACAAACCAAACAAAGTCTAACAACCACCTAATGTGCAAAATGAATCGGTCAACTCAATTTCAACACAAATACATACAAGATAAGCCCCAAATTTGGATCATACAATCATGTAGATGGTCATCGGATCATGCATTAACCTAAAACTATAAAAGTCAAAGGTTAACAATGAGGAATTTAACAAATTGGTTGAAGATCTTCAATCCAAATCAAATTACCCACATCATAAGATTCAAACAGAAGCTAACGAAGCAAATATGATCATTCCATGGATCCAAATCAGAATTAAAAGACAATTATATCAAGTCATATTGAAAAGTCAAACAAAGAAGTCAAATCATGCTTAAATTCATCAAACCCAAGTGATAAAAGAAGATCTAGCCACTAAACATCCTAAAAACAACTAAAAATCCAACCTTTAACATGTTTATAATCTGAGATTTACAAAGAAAAGGAAGGAGAAACAAGCCTCAAAAAGAAAATGGAAACCGAAGAGGTGTAGATCATCAAATCTTCAATCCAAAAGCTTTAATCTTGACCCTCCTAGCTTCTTTGATGATTCCAGATCTTTAATGGTGATTTTCTAGGGTTTTTGGGGTGTTAGAATGAAGAAAACGGCGGCTCAAAACCTTTTATAGCGAAAAAATTAGGTTCTGTTCGCGTCAGGTCGATGGGTCGAATTACTGGGCTCGCAGAAGCAGATGATAAAAGAAATCTAAGCTGACTGGTAACAAAACCCAACTGCTGGCCGAGTGGTAAGTGGTCTCGCTGCCTAACCAAGAGGTCAGGGGTTCGAAACCCCTGCCTTGCAATTCTTTTCCTTTTAATTTTCGCTGATTGCTGCTGGGCCAAAGCTTTGCTGGGCTGCTATGCTCGCTGGGCTTGGAGACTGGGCTGAGACTTGGGCTGTTCACTGCTGGGCTGCTGCTTGTATTATTTATTTATTATTATTTTTTTTAATCTTTCATAACTTTCTCATTTGGGCTCCGAATCAAATTCCGTAAATTGCGTTTTTCTTCTAAATCCACCGCGAATCCACCAAAACACCTAAAATTCAGATTTAGAAACAAATAAACCCATCAATAAATATCACATTCTAATAAACTCAATTAAAAATCCAAAGTTAATGTGAAAATTATATATTTCTCAAATATTAATTAAAAACCCAATCAAAACTCAATGATTCAAATATTAAACAATTAAGCACCAATTTTGATAATTTTAATTTAAAAACTTATTTAAATGCGGGATTTTTATTTATTTATTTTATGCGTTAGATGCTACGCATCAGATAACATCTGATCCATCTCCGCATTGATTGCTAGATCATAGTCACCCTCCTTCTCCAAATACTTGAAGCACAGTTCTGCAAAACGAAATCCACGAATCTTGAAGTGGTCAACCCTGGCCTCAACCACTACTCTGCTCTGAGAAGCTGCTTCCAGACGTCGGATGTTGTTTCTCAACACCGTGATAATCTCCTCTGTCCGGCGAAGTTGGTCCCTAATGAGGGCTTCAACTTTTTCCATTATCACATAATCAGGCATCCGTGGGACTGGAGTATACGAACTCGAATTTCTCATGGCGGCAACAAAATCATCTTCCCGAGAAATCTGATTGACTGTTGAAGAAGACGACATTGCTGCAGTGATAAAGCTTTTCGGTGTTTGATGTGCAAAATTAAAAGATATGGTGAAGATATGGCCGGTGTACTTATAATCCTTTTTGTAGCTATGATAATTACCTAGGTTATTTGAGAAAGCTGTAAGAGTCGGCACACGTCCTTTCGATTCTCCACACGTCTCCCCACAACCCGATCAAATCACCTATTTACATTTATGTATTAATTATATTAATTAAAATCAATTATTTATATATCTCGATTCGGTTTCCCGCGTTAACTAGGTTTAGTTTCCCGCCAATTGAATTCCTATGTCTATTTGAGATTCTCATCCTATAAATAAACGATGATCGAGAACGATAATTAATAATTAACCCTACTTTTCCTCCCCAAAAAAATCACTGTTTCAGTTACCATGGCCGGCCATGTCACACTTTCACATCCCTCCCCAAATACGAAACCACAGAAGATGCAACCGATGCTTGCAAAGAGTATTAACAAGCCAAGTACGTTGACGATGGCTTGATCGCCGCTGATATGGACGCCATCACCTACAAACAGCAGAAAATCACGGAGGAGATGGAGGACCTCCTAAAACATGTTCGTTTGAGTGAGAGCCTGTACTGCAGTAGCCCCTCGATTGTCCACCGTCTTACTATGATCCAACAAGAAAACAAACTTTTGCAATCAAGGCTGAAGGAAATCGGTCCAACCATCATCAAGAACCGTCCAAAGAAGAAAGAATTTGCTATGAGGGCTAATGCTTTCTGAAAATAGTCTAGGTGTTGATGGTTTTAATTTGTGTTTTTTTTTTGTAATGAACTAATGAATGTTATGAAGTACCAAAAATTATTAATGAATTAATGTTTTCTGATTTTACCTGTTTAGTGTATGTTATGGTATTTAACGTTTTATTAAGCAAGTTGGGATGGTTATCCATATAATGGCTTAAAATTTAGTTAACGGAAAACATAAAAAAAATTGTAGGGATCTGGGGTTCGAACCATATTCATACTTATAAGTTATTATTGTATATTGAGAGTACAGGTTAAAGATTTGGTTATTGATATACATTCCATTCTCAGGGGCTAGCCCAGCGGGTTGGTCTTTTGATTTTCTTTGAAAGGTTGTGAGTTCGATCCTTGGCAAATGCCAACACCATATAAATATTTTTTTACATGTCTAATATCATGAAATAGGACTAAAAAAAACTTATAGTCACATATATTTTTTATTTAGCATGACTAGAATTTATCTTTAGTCACAATTAAAATTCTCATAAAATGAAAGATGTGACCAAATTACATTTATGGTAACATATTTTATTCATTTATCATGACCAAAATTAATCTTTAATAACTCACTAAATTGTCATAAAATAAATATGACCAAATAATACTTTTAGTCACAAATCTTGTTTTTCATTTACCATGACTAGAACTCATCTATAGTCACACATCAAATTTTATAATATCATGAAATATGACCAAAAAAAAACTTATAGTCACATATATTTTTTATTTAGCATGACTATAATTTATCTTAAGTCACAATTAAAATTCTCATAAAATGAAAGATGTGACCAAATTATACTCATGGTAACATATTTTATTCATTTATCTTGACCAAAATTAATCTTTAATAACTCATCAAATTGTAATAAAATAAAATATGACCAAATAATACTTATAGTCACAAATCTTGTTTTTCATTTACCATGACTAGAACTCATCTATAGTCACACATCAAATTTTCTAATATCATGAAATATGACCAAAAAAACTTATAGTCACATATATATTTTATTTAGCATGACTAAAATTTATCTTTAGTCAAAATTAAAATTCTCATAAAATGAAAGATGTGACCAAATTACACTTATGGTAACATATTTTATTTATTATAACATGACAAAATTATACTTATAGTCACACATACACAAATAAAACTGTGACCATAAAATATTTAGACTGGAATTTTTAGTCACACCTAAGAAAATGAAATATGACCATATGATACTTATAGTCACATGTATGTCCAATTATTGTGACAAGTATATATCTTCAGTCACACATCCAAATTTGAAATGTGACCATAAATTGTAACTTATAGTCACACCAATAACTAATTTTCACCAAAAAATGTTTAACTTACTGTCACACTCAAAAGTAACGTGTCATTATATATTACATTTAGCCACATTTAATTACATAAACAATTTCTTTGTGTGACCATATATGTATCTATAGTCACTCGTAAATATTATAAGAATAAAAGTCGCAATTGGTTACATTTGGTCACATTGTTTGAAATGTGACTAGTAATTGTCACACATGTAATGTAAAAATGTGACCATATGAACTGATCACGCTTGCAATGGTCACACAAGCTGATCTTAAATGTCACTAAAACATGTCTAGAAAATTAAAAACGAACTACGATCACACTTTTAATCGAAAGTGTCACAGGGTCGAAACGTGAAAAGTGTGACCGTATGTCATATTTGTACTAGTGCTAGTTAAGCGACGAAAAGATAGCAAATTTTTAACAAGAGTAGGTGAAACAAGAACATCATTTAATTTAAGAGGGGGTGTGTGTTGGGTAAGGTGGTGTGTCCCAGTCCAGTGACATGTATTTGGTTACCGTTACCTACAACAATATGATTCAACCTGCTATTATTGGTATAATTGGAGAGTGCACCTAGCGTGTGAGTCATGTGAGCGGTGATTCCGGTATCCATGTACCATGTAGGGTTCGGGTGCCGTGCCATTGTATTCATGGCCTGACCAATGTAGGTTGGGCTGTAGTAGTGCTCATAAGTATTATAGGTTTGAGGTTGACATCCGAGAATGCCCGGTGACGATGATCGTAGAGAACCCGAATGCCAATGTTGCATGATATTTGACGTAAGAAGAGGGGAAAATATATATGGCACTTGATCCACATGTAGGGAAAAAATGATCTCGATTTCACCACCATAAAGAAAAATCAATGTGGTGTCTTGACTCTAGTCGCCAACAGGCAATTCAAATTCACACCACTTTTTTTTGAACGACAAATTTAGATCACTGATGGGGGCATTACCTACCCATCTGATCATCTCCAATCCCCATCAGGAGGAAACTCACCATAGTTGAGAAAACCCCCTGGCCCAACTTGTAACCCCCATTTATTAATTTTTTGTTACAAGTGGGACTTGAACCCAAAACCTCCCATTTATAATGTCTTGGGTACATCAAATTCACACCACTTAACAATTAATTTGGGTTATTATTTTTTTTTTGTTTATGACGACACCAAGAATGGGAAAAAAATCTTGGAGTCAATGGCACATGGCTTTTGTCAGGAACCAAATTGAAGAGATATAATTATAGGAGAAATCGAAGGGAAGAGAAATCAAGACTGATCAAAAAAGAAAACGATCATCGTAGAGGGGTTGCTGGCGGAAGAAGGAGACGAGGGCGGGATTAGAGTTAGGAGGCTGTGAAATCTGTGATTGAGAGAAACAGTATCGTTAGAATGATACCATGTCAGATGTTTTTTTTTTTTTTTGGAACGGCGAGTTTTATTAAAACCAGACACGACGGACCCCTAGCAAGGCACTAGAGGCCGCCGACAAAACAGGATTACAATTGAAAAGAGGACCAATCGGACCAACTTACCGAGCAGTCATTATGACGATTACCAGAACCACACAAAACTCAATTCCTTGATCTCTAAAAACACCCATTTGATCGAAGGAGGTCTTTGTTTGAAAATCACCCTGTTTCTTTCCTTCCTGATACACCAAACCCCGGTGAAAATGATCTTCCTGATAGCCTTCGATTTCCTCTTCGGATACGATTCATTTGCGTGCATGTTGAGGAGATTCGTAACGGAGAAAGTGAAAAAGGAGGGGATCTTACACCATTGTGCCACAAGGGTCCAAATATTCGAAGAGAAGCAACACCCCATAAATAAGTGGAGAGCGTTATCCGTTGTTTCTTGACAAAAGACGCACATAAGGTCCGGTACAGGAATGTTTCTAATCGCTAAGCCTTCTTTTGTCGATAAACGATCGATACACGCACGCCACATGGGCAGATTAATCTTTAAAGGAACATTTTTCTACCAAGAGAAAGAGATCCCATCCACAGAATCCAACGAATCCATGATCATCCCCTTAACCGATTTGACCGAAAAATCTCTTTGATCCCCCAGCTCCAACCATTATTAGAAAACAAGATCCAGTTTTGCAAATCGATATTGTACTTCTCCAGCCCTCTGCATGTTTTAACAATATTGTTCCACGTACCTGTTATGCGAGCCTTGCACGGGAAGAAAGTCGTATTCCCAGGTCTGCGGTGAATGCAGTTAATCACCAGATTTTTTAACCGGTCCGGTTCTGTTTTCAGTCTCTAAGCCCACTTGGCCAATAAAATCTCATTGTGTACATGAAGGGGGAGGATAACCCAGCCTCCGTCCTCCTTCCTACGTTGAATTATATCACATCCCACCCAATGAATCTTTCTGTGATTGAGATTTCCACTCCACAAGAAGTTCATACGAATTTTCTCCAGATCATTAATCACCGATTTGGGGGGCCGATATAAGGCAAAGTAGTATGTGGGAAGACAATCCAACATCGAATTCACAAGAGTGAGTCTCCCACCCAAAGACAAAAGTTTAGCTCTCCAAGAAGATAATCGGTTTTGAAACATCTCAATAATTTTACTCTAATTTCTCCGCAGATTCATATTGGCGCCTATTTTGACACCCAAGATGATCATAAGGTAACTCCCATACCTTACACCCAAATAAAGAAGCTTTTGAGTTGAGCTCCCCATTCTCCACATTCAACCCCGAAAGCCCGCACTTGTTCAAGTTCACACGAAGCCCCGATGTCAAGAAGAAGCACCACAGGAGACGTCTAAGATTCAAACAATTAGCACCAGACCAATCGCTCACCACCATCACATCGTCCGCAAACATCAAGTGCGTGAGACAAGGGCCATCGTGAGGGAGCTTTATGCCATGAAAAATCCCCAACTCCAAAGCTTTCCCCATCAACCAATGGAAGGCCTCCATGGCGATAATGAAGCGGAAATGCGACAACAGATCTCCTTTCCGCACACCTTTAAAGCAATAGAACTCACCGGAGGGAGACCCATTAATAAGAACATAAGACCGAGACGCCTTTAGTATACCTTGAACCCATCTTCGCCAAGTGCATGGGAAGTTTATTTGATCTAAAACATCATCCAAGAAGACCCAATCAAGGGAGTCATATGCTTTATTGAATTCAATTTTAAAAAGAAAGGCTTTATGTTTGAACTTCTTTATCCACGAGAGAACTTCGTTAAGAATCAAAGGCCCATCAACAATATTACGACCCGCCACGAAAGCCATTTGGTTAGCCGAAATAATAGTATCCATCACACCTTTTATACGGTTAGCCAACACCTTGGACACAACCTTGGGTATACACCCTAGTAAAGTAATCGGCCAGAAATCGCCAAAACCAAGGGGATCTCTGACTTTCGGAATAAGGCATATATATGAAGAAATGCAACATTTGCTTAAGCAACCACCTTTATGAAACGAACCAACTATATTTTTGAAATCGGTACCAAGCATATCCCAGAAATCACGGAAAAACTTGAAGTTGAAACCGTCAGGGCCCGGGGCCTTTTCAGAACCACAGTCACACACAACTTGTTTGACTTCTTCCATGGTAAAAGGGGTAATGAGATTAGCGGCTTGCTCGTCTGACAACCTTTTAATACCTTAACACCGCATACAAGGTCTCCTTTCGTTTGCCACTTGGAACTTCTTCTCAAAGAACAACTTGGCCTCTTCTTTAATTTTCGCAGGTTCCGACACCCAATCTGCCCCACCCGTATCCCATTTATCCGATTATTACCGTTTCTAGTACGCAACGAGGCATGGAAAAAGGCCGTATTCTCGTCTCTGTATTTAGCCCAATTAACTCGAGATTTTTTAACAAGTCTTGCTTTCTTTTGGACTCCAGGGATTCCAATTCCACCTTTGCTTTACCCCATGAATCCGTTTCAACATACGATAAAATTCTTTCTTCCGCCACCTTATCACAATTACTACATTCCAATTCCAACTCTTTTCTCCTACCGTCCATATTATCACGGAGTTGCATGTTCCAACATTTGAGATCCTCTTTAATCTTTTTAAGTTTCGCATGAAGTATTTGATCCGGTTTCCAGGACCAAGAAGTTTGAGATAAGGCACCCTCGACCACCTTACGTAACTCCGGATGAGCAAGCCATGAGGAGAAGAAACGAAAAGGGTGTAGGAGAACCGCTCGTAAATTTGATTAAAAATAAATACTTTTATTTAAGTACGACTACAACAAAGAAATAAACCTATTCTATTACAATACAAGTGAAAGAAATTAGATCTACTCCTATTACGATTATAAGGAAATGAATTACGTTACAAGAAAATAAAGAATTGCAGTACAATGATATGAATAAATATTGAAAAGAAATGAACTTACAATACAAATGAAATAAAATGATATTGATAGGAATGAAGAAAATTAAAGACAGAGAGTTTGAGAAAAGGTTTTAAATGATGAAATACTTAATTGAAAGTCGAGAAAAAGATTTGAGAAAAATCTTTTGATATTAGTTGGGGAAAACGAGAAAGGTTCCAAGGAACCTTGGCGAAGGCTTCGGGTCAAAACCCGGGTTCCTTAAAACAAATTCCGGGTCTACCGAAGATCCGTTTTGTTTCCCAGGGTACAATCGCCTAAACCGTATTGTACGGCCGGGATAACTCTAAGCTTGAAGTTTACCTTCGAGTTCTCGAAGTTTTGACGAACAAGATGAAGATTGAGAGAGTAAGAGAAGAGGAAGAATAAAGTATAAGAATTCTATGAATTCTAGTGTATCTAGCCTCAACTAAGGAGGCTATATATATAGTGGTGGGAGTCTTGGAGAGCACTCTAAAGTAAATTCGTAGTCAAACTTTACATTAAACGTCTTTAATGCAAATTGATTTCTAACACTACGTCAAAAAGTGGCTTTGGCCACGGTTTTTTTTACGCATAGCCACTGTTTTGTAAAAAACGTGGCCAAAGGTAAGAAATACTAGTTTTAGCCACACATATTTTGTACCCGTGGCCAAATATATAGCCTTTGGACCCTTTTAGCCACGTATTTTTTTGTTTATGTGACAACAACAATCAGGTGCAGTCGCTTTAGTCACTGTTTTACAAAAACATGTGGCACTTATTTGTCACGCTTAATAAAGAGTGGCGAAATGCACCAAACGGCCACGGAATTTTTATGATTTTTAATTCGTGTGACCAAAACGGAATGTATGGCCACGTTTAAATAGTGTTGTGTGACGGAAGAGTAGATTTTATTACTTAGTAAATTAAAAAAAACAAAACTATTAATTATATATTATGCGTGGCTAAATGTGAGCAATGGTCACGCTTTTTACTTAGTTATGTGGCTAAAAACTAGTACATATGGTCACTGTTATTAGGTTGTGTGACTAAATAGTAGGTTGTGAGTGACAAAAATCTATTACATATGGCCACATATATTAACCATGACTAAATAGTAGCCAATTTTAATTAGTTAATTATCTGTGGCGACGGCGGATATCATTACTAGAGGTCAAATCTTTATCTACCACCTCGAGTTTCGGATATAAATCATATAATTAATTAATTAACTGTCGATCATCACCATATACGCCGTTAGCTCTCTCAGCTCTCTGTTTTTTTGGTTTATCACCACTCTCTGAAAATGTGGCATTTGCGTCCTCTGAATGTGGAAGATAGCCCCGAATACGGTGAGTAATCATCTAAATGACTGAAATTCAAATGCTTTAATGTGGAATTCGCGTCTCTGATTTGGTTATTTTTCTTGAACAGGGGAAGAAGATTTTAGTCTGTTTACTTTGGTGATCTATCACCTAGGGTATTTTGCGAGCCTCAATGGTCGGATACAATACATCGATGGGAGGGTTCGCTACTTCGACGAGGTGGACATTAACTCCTTCTCGTTCGAGGACCTAGGTCAAATGGTGTCTAACCTAGGTTATGACTTGAACGATTTCGACACCTACCTGAGGATCCCAGGGTTGTCTCTGGATTTTGGACTGGTTCCATTCACTGATGATCCGAGGGATGTTAGGGCCTTGGCCCCTGCACGTCATGGACGAGGAGGTCATATCCATCTACCTCGATGGAGATGTGGAGGTGTTATTGGGCTATACCCCCAAAATACCATTCATAAGGGCCTCAAAAATAGAAGGGCTACGAAGAAGCACCTCCAGAGGCGACGGGCGACGTAGAAGCCCTTGCCCTCGATGACGGGCCAAGGATGCCGCCTCGGTTATCGCCATGGCGGAAGGGATAAAGGAAAACTCGGCAATGGGAATAAACGAGTGAGTGTAGGGGATCTAGCCGACAAGAAGGACAGGCAAGTACAAGGTAGTACGATGGGACAGGTGATGTGAATGGCATCTCCGCCAGTCCAGCCTGTTTCTCGGTGCTCGAAGCCCCTGCGACCCCATCAGGCATTTAATGCGAGGAAAGGAGACGTGAGAAGAGGAAATGACCACTTCGCCCTCGGGGACCACTATATAAACGATACTTAGACAACCGGGTAAAGGATACCAAATTCTCTCTAACACTTTCCTTACTCACTTGATTCCTCTCCTTAAACAAATACTTACTCTCACGCCGGAGTGTTGTCACGAAGACCCCCTTTGGGGCCCTTCGTGTCAAGGCTAATGGTGCTTCTGTTTTGTAGGAACCTTCACAAGACCCTTCCACGTGTAGCTAACCTCTAACAATCCTACCCTGGGATTCTGGGACGCAACATTGGCGCCATCCGTGGGACCGACAAATACATTGGTCTAGACTTAACTAAAAACAATGGAAGAAAGAGGAGAAGTTCGTGTTCCACCTGGGTTTGAAACACCTTGCGTAAAGGCGAAGGCCGCCACAAGTATAGCCGGAGAACTCTTTTCCTCGGTGGTCAATGTGAAGAAGAAAGGAGGGGAACACTCCACGAGTCAAGAAGGAAATACCATCACCCCAGAATTTGTAAAGAGTAACAGAAAGGCTCTAATGGCCCAACTCTTGGAGTTGCAGAAGTCGGAGAAAAACCCATCGATTCCAAGAGTGCTGTTCAGTAAAGAAGACTATGCGGAGGGTCAGTATACCGATACGGACTCTGATGATGGAGTAGAAGCTCTCAAGGCAAAGGAGGTTGAAAAACCGGGAAAGGAGGAGGTGGGAGATCTCCTAAAAAAGTTGTTATCTGCGTTGGATAAACAGCCACAGTCAAGTAGCCCAAAGACGGGGCCCAGCAAAGTTAATAAGAAGCAAAGCAAGGGGAAGGATCCTATGTCACTCCCCTACAGGCCTTCGGAGGTAGGGGACATTTCCAAGTTCACATATAGGATTTCTGAGGCGCCTCTACAGCCGAAGTTAAGGTTGCCTCCATCAGTGTCTACCTATGACGGGACTCAGGATCCTGAGGACCATCTCCACGCCATAAGGGCAACAGGGACTGCAGGGGCTTGGAGTATCCCAACATGGTGTCATATGTTTGTCTCCACCTTGGCCGGAAACGCAAGGTTGTGGTTTGACACCCTTCCTCCAAAAAGCATTGATAGTTACGAGGAGCTCAGAGGGAAGTTCCTCAGGTACTTCAGTCAGTAGAAGAAAACCACCAGAAATCCGAACGAGATCCTCCACATAAGAAGAAAAGATGAAGAAACCCTGGAAGGATTCATGAATAGATACATCAAAAAAAGCATGTACATCAGAGATGTCCCAGAAGTCATGAAGATAAGCGGCTTCATTCAGGGGGTTAGAAACTCTCAGTTGTGCGAAAAAATTGGGGGAAGAGTTCCCAAGCTCCTTCGACGATCTAATGGACAGGGTTCGAGCCTACATAAGGGGAAAAGATACGGGACAAAAGACCAAGGAATGGGGGGCTAGAAAAGATAACTCGAGCAGTTACAGCAAAGGAAGGGACAGAAATGAAGCCCGTCCGGGCGGTTCTCATTCAAGAAGGAACTCGTCAGAAAAGAAGCCCTCCTATTCGCCATACCCGTCAAAAGGAAGTCGCTCATACGAATCATCGTCAGGTACGCCACCCCATTTCGAAAAATTTACTCCATTACTTAAATCCCCCAGTGAAATATTTGCCACCGAGAAGGACAGGTTGCCTTTTGGTAAGCCCCGTCCTAACAGGCACGAAAGTAAGGCCCGTCCTCGGGAGTATTGTGATTATCATCGAGGAAACGGGCACGCGACTGATGATTTGTTAGAGCATATTCCTATGCCACGATGTGTCTCGTGTATTGTATCTATGTAATGAA
>JBCNJP010013643.1:0-12067 GCA_039602395.1 Deinandra increscens subsp. villosa
TAATTATTCAGGCTAAATTTGCAATTTCTAGAGGCCACACATGCATTTTGATCAACATGTGAGACTCGAACATGCACCGTTAAATAAGTTAATTAGAATAAACACCACATATGCTAAATGCCCTTTTTACATAATCTGAAAAGTTGTGACTTGTGAACTTGCGAACAAATTTTTAAAAACCGGTTTTTTAGTTGAACCGGAAAACCTTCCGGGGTCGGTTCGACCGGTTAGACCGGTCGGTTGAACCGGTTAGGAGATTTATATATATATTTTTTATAAAAATGCTAATAAACTTGTACACCCCAACAAAAATAGTTAAAATACAATTATAATCCACTCAAAAATAATACCAAATAGGTATTTCACAAGAAAATATAAGTTTTAAACTTTAAAAAATAATAAATAATAAAAAATAACAATAAAGTTTAAATAAAATAAAAAAAAGTCAGAAAACCGGTTGAACCGGAAAAAACCGGAAAACCGCCCGGTTCGAAGCGGTCCGGTTATGTCCAAAAAACTAGAAACTAAAAAACCGGTATGCGAACCGGTTGACGGTTGAACCGGCCGGTTTAAACCGGTTTTTAAAACATTGCTTGCGAACACGAAAATACACAAAAATTACGCTCTTCATGAAGACGAGATCGTGTAAATGGATGGATCATGTTTTTTTTTGTTTTTTTCTTTTCTTTTGTGTGACTTTGATATACAAACGAATCCAACAAAAAACATAGTCAAATAATAAAGTTTGAAAAAGATGGGATGAACATAACTATCTTATTCCCATGAAATATGGAAAATAATTGAGTTCCCTACAGAGAAATTCGACTCAGAAAAATTATATTCATTTTAAATTAAGTGATTTTGATAAATTTGATTTTTCCTTCTTTAAATCTTTGAAATTCAAAAATATCACTAAACATTCTTGATAATATAGGAAGTATTAGTTAATGAAAAATACCATAAAAATCATGATTGAAGTTGTTATACATCCAAACATTGTTAATAATATATCTGGTAATATAAAATCATCTAATTCAAAGTCATCAATTATAAATATCAATACTATAACTCGATAACATGTTTGGTTGGTGATTGAAGGTAATTAAAATAAAAGTTATTGGCTTGTATTAATCCCAACTATCATGTATTGGCTGATAACACTCTCAACTTCACTCCTTCCATTTACCACCACGAACTATCATCATATTTTCTTCCAGCACCCCTCCCCCCCCACCCCCCCCCCCACCCCCCTCCTACACCCCGTTAAATTTACTTAACCCCGTTAAGTAAATTTACCGATTTAAATGAAAATGGTTTAGCTACACATAACCGGATCGATTATATATCTGGTTCTCGGTCCCGCCAACCAGTTCTAGTCTTCTAGATACACTGATCCAAACTACCAGAACCAAAAACTCAAAGCCATCCCGAACACCAATTATGTAAATGTGGTTTATTGGTCGATGGTTCATAAAATGGGTTCTCTAGCCGGATCGGTTAATGCCCGTCTTAAAATTTTGGATCGTTAGATTTTAATAATCTTAATTATTGTTTATTGCCTGATAATAATAAACCATATTTTTGTATATTAAAAATAAGCAGACCGTTGTTAAAAAAAATTAATCTCCGTTAAAATGTTTAACTTTTTGATACTTCTTATGTGCCATGTTTTTATGACTGTGAAAAAAAAATCAAAAAACAACCATCCAAACACACAGTTGGATAAAAAAACATTTCATAGCATTAAAACATACAAAAATCATTTTTAAAAAACATCTGTGTTTGAGTCTAGTCATAAAAAACATGTCATATAAGATGTCACCGTGAACCCAGTCATCAAAAAAGTTAAATTTTTGTAACAAAGGTTCACTTTATGTAACAACAAACTTTTTATTTTCAATATGCGAAAAAAATTTATTTTAAAGAAAAAACGAAATACTCCTAACTTTTTTTATGAGACGACATCTTTTAGGGATAGGCTATTCGTACCCCTCTCCCTTACTTGTCGCACCCTCTCCCCTGTAAATTGAAAATTGTCATACTCCCCCCTAAACATTTCATTGTTTTGAAAAACAGTTTTTTAAAAAAGTTTAACGAATTTTAAAATTATATTTAAAATAAACAGAAACTATTTCTTAAAATTAAAGTAATTTTTTGAAAAACTTTTTTTTGAAATGAACAAATGTTTCCTTTCAAATAATAAAACCTGACGTTTTTTCTAAATAAGAAACAACCTTTTTAGAGAAACAAAATTATTTTTTTTCAAATAATAAAACCTGACGTTTTTTATTGATTTTTTTTAAATAAGCAAACAAACTTTTTAGAGAAATACCTGACTGTTTTCGAAAGTTAGAGAAGAACCAAAACCTTTTTTCGAAATAAGAAAAAAAAAAACTTTCATCTCTTTAAGGTTAACGAAAAAGGTTTTAAAAAGAAACGAATTATATGTTTTTAAAAGCTAAAAGATCAACTTACAAATAGTGGGATACGCTTAATTAAATTTAAAAACTGCATTATTTAAAACTGTAGTATAGATAATTTTCATTAATATTTTTCAAAAGATATATAAGTTTTGTTTAACAGAAACAAAAAGAAAATAAAAAGGTTTGAAGGGTATTATTTACAAACTTAAATGTGGGATTCACAGCCCGTGTCTCGATCCCATTCCTATAATTTATACTTTAATCATTATTTTTTCTCTCGTTTTCACTTACAATTACAATTAAATAATACTTTTTATATCCGTATTATTACTTTTTCTCTCTTTCAATCACAACAAAACCCAAAATTTTAGAAAATCATCAGTTTTTTTTCCAAATATCCCTCACTCACAACCACTCAAAACAACACCCTAAATTTTATTTCCTATTATTTTCAAACTTTCAGTTACAACCCCCTCAAAAAGTAGTTATAAGTTAGTTACTGATTAGAAAAAAGTAGTTACATCCGATTCCCGCCTGTTGTGTGGTGAAGCACTTATACAGTTATACATCATCATCATAATGAATGAATGATTAATAGTGGCTGCCATGTCTGAAAATTGGTCAAATTACAGATAAGATAATGGCGATTGAAGAAGACCTCTTCAAATTCAACGTAATCTCTTCTCTCTCTGCAGATCTACGGTTCTCGAATTTTTAGGGATTTGTTTTTGGGGAAGATGAGATATTAAAACACCGTCTGTTTCTCCTAATCGAACTGTCCTGCCATTCGTTTGTTTCTCGCTCGCTGGTAATTCTCTCAAATTTCGGTTGTTTTTCTGATCACAGTTCAAATTTCAAAACCCTAGGTGTTTGGATGAGAATTTGTGTATCGATCGTAATTTTAGTTATAGGAGTTTGAATTTGAAGTTTAATCTCTGCAATTCTGATTTGAATTTGGTAGAAATTTCGATTACGTCTTCTTCCTAGGGTTTTTCTGATTGTGTATATGCTTGATTTCTGTTTCGTGATCACAGTTCCTAGGTGTTTGGATGAGAATTTGTGGATCGATCGTAATTTTAGTTATAGGAGTTTGAACTTTCTTCTAGGTTTTTTGAATTTGAACTTTAATCTCTGCAATTCTGATATGTATATTGGTAGAAATTTCGATTACGTCTTCCTAGGGTTTTTTTGATCGTGTATATGCTTGATTTCTGTTTCGTGATATCACAAAACCCTAGGTGTTTAATGAGAATTTGTGGATCGATCGTAATTTTAGTTACAGGAGTTTGAACTTTCTTCTAGGTTTTCTGAGTTTGTACAAGGTGTAATCTCTACCTGATCGTAACTTTAGTCTCTGCAATTCTGATATGAAGGTATTTCTGGTATCAAGGTGTAATGCTCTGTAACAATCTATTACGCTTCAAAATCCATATGATGATTGTAGTTATATGGATTTTGATATGAATTTGGTACAAGGTGATCATAAGTTCGATGATTATAGCCATATGATTTTGCAACTATTTCTAGGTTTTATAATTTTGAAATATGAGGAAATCAGTTATGTATGAATATCTGCAATTCTTATAAGCGAACTTGCTATAACTTGCAGGCATTTGATAAGGGCCTCAAATTCGTCACGACGATCAAACGGTAACCGCAATCATGAGTGCCGTAACGTCGGGACCTCCTATCGGTATGTATGTTTGTTTCAGTATTCATATCTTTGGGAAACCCATTTAGCATGTATTGTCAAATCTTTGGGAAACTAAAACTGATAGTTTAAGAGTTAACTCATGATTATGCCCTTTATAACTAAAACGAAAGCAATCAAAAACACGAAATTTGGGAAACCTGTCAAAGTCAAAGCCGGGCCATGAAGGAATTTGGATTCGAAAGTTGGGCAAGCCTCGTATTTTACTGGCCCTATAACTCTTGGTGGATGGAGAGTTATGCTCATATTAAGTTAGACCAGTATCTAGCCTACTTGCTTTTATCTGGTTGGTTCATATGAGTCTGTCAGTTCGTGGATAGAGATGGCAAATGAACCTGAACCTGATGGGCAAACTTGAAACGTAAGGGATGGGTATTCTAGTATGGGATTAGCTTGAAAGAACTTCACAGACATGATATTAGGCGATACCCGTCCTGACCACCCGAAACACACATACCCGTTTATCCGTATTATGAAACCAGGTAATGAATTTATAGATGAAAGTAGGGACTCAAGTTATAAAGTAAATTTATGAAGACACAGTTCATTCATTTTGAACATAAGTGTAAACGCAAAGCTTTTATTATCTACCCAGTATAAGTTTAAAGATCATCATCCTATTTTGCATATCAATAACCCGTTACATAAATTTCAATCTAATTGGTCACAAATGTTTTAAACAGGTTTGGAAAAAATCGACACAGAAATTTATGAGAAGAAATATAAGCTCTCTTTTAAACAGAGGGCTATAAATGCATCCAACAAATTGAGGAGTTCGTTTGGAAAAAGAAGCAGGAAAAATGGTAAAATCATATCTGTTGTTGAAGACGAACACGATGCTGATGAACTGAAAGCAGTTGATGCTTTACGTCAAGCTTTGATTTTGGAAGAATTATTACCTGCAAAGCATGATGATTACCACATGATGCTAAGGTCATAACTTTTCTGTAAATCTATTTTCTTGAGGTGACAATTTTGACACATTTATATGTAAATGTGTAAATGGGTTGGTTTGGGTTGTAATTTATCTCCAACTGGTCAAACTGATCGAAAGTCATCCATGTGTATTGAAATACATAACAAGCTCAGACCACATGATGCTAAGATCATAACTTTTCTGTAAATCTATTTTCTTGAGGTGACAATTTTGACACATTTATATGTAAATGTGTAAATGGGTTGGTTTGGGTTGTAATTAATCTCCAACTGGTCAAACTGATCGAAAGTCATCCATGTGTATTGAAATACATAACAAGCTCAGACCACATGATGCTAAGATCATAACTTTTCTGTAAATCTATTTTCTTGAGGTGACAATTTGACACATTTATATGTAAATGTGTAAATGGGTTGGTTTGGGTTGTAATTTATCTCCAACTGGTCAAACTGATCGAATGCCATCCATGTGTATTGATATACATAACAAGCTCAGACCGGTATATTAAAAAACAAGATTAGGTCATTTACTATCATGGACTTTTTTAAAGGTTCATATATATGCCATGTCATGCCACATCAACAACTCAAACTTTTCTTCTATAAACATATTTTGCGCCTCATATTTAGGCTAAAAGAAAATATATATATTTTTTTAAAGCTGTGAATTACTTTGATTTTGGTCATCTTCATCCCACATAAGCATCATACACAAATCCACTATCACTAACAAAAAGATGAACTTAAAAAAGTTAAACCTTTTTTAGCACAGCATAGTTCATGATCTTACATTGATTTTAAGATAGTTTCTGTAACCACATGTAGCACATATATCGTACTCAAGAAATGTACAAAAATGTGTTTTCAGGTCGGTTCTTTTTGACCGGCATAAAAAACTACATGTTTTGACCAGTTACCCAACCCATGGCTTTGCGACCTATATACCATTTAAAGTACCTTCTTCGTGTACCACTTTATACTGATTTGAATCAGTGGTTTGATTCACAAAGGGTGACTTTTTGGCAATGATGTAACAGATTTTTGAAGGCTAGGAAATTTGATATTGAGAAGACCAAACAAATGTGGTCTGATATGATCAAATGGAGGAGGGATTATGGTACAGACACCATTATGGAGGTACTTGTGTGAAGACATCTTTAAAAGATAATGGGCTAATGTATACATATGCTAGCAAAATAATAAAAAGCTTTCAATGGTACCACCCGACTACTAAACCTATTTTAGAGGCTGCCTAGTTTCGTTTTTGCCAATTCCAGCAAAAAAACTTGTCGGAAAATTGTAAAATGACAAAATGCACTTAAGTTTAAAGCCACGTAGTTGTAAAAATGACAAAAAGTTCCCTTGAATCTACTCAAAAGAATCAACTTTAGATGGATTATCAAAACATACTTGAATAGGTTCAAGGGTTTTTGACATTTTACATCTGTAGAAGTAACCAACGCTTTAACTCTATGGCATATTTTCATTTCACAACTGTCATGAAAGTTTTTTTTTTTACTATAAACGACATAAGCAAAACCAAATTAATACTCAGGTCGTCTCTAAAGTTGTATCAATATTTGAGTGGTTGGTTTTACTTGAATTTTTAATTAAAATTAAGGTTATAATTATTGGTCAGTTATGGCTCTATATGCTACAGTTCATTGATTTTCGCCTTGTTTGCATGTTTTTTAAGGATTTTGATTTTAAGGAAAAAGAGGATGTGGTCAAACACTATCCTCAAGGACACCATGGGGTTGATAAAGATGGAAGACCTGTGTATTTTGAGCAACTTGGTAAAGTTGATGCCACCAAGCTCATGCAAGCGACAACCCTAGAACGTTATCTTAAGTACCATGTGATGGAGTTTGAAAGAACATTTATTGATAAGTTCCCTGCTTGCTCAATTGCTGCAAAAAAACACATTGATCAAAGTACCACCATCCTTGATGTGCAAGGAGTTGTAAGTAGATCTATACATAATACAATATACCAGATTTGGCAAGATTGGCAGGTTGGGAATACACGTCAAAACGAATTGGGTTGACCCACAAACACTTTTTTTGTCCGGTTCAAACAAATTATAAATAATTAATACACTACTTATGATTACCAAATCAATATTTTTAGGATGGAAAACAATGTGTGATGTCAACATCTCCCAGTGTTAAGGGTGTTTGAGCTTGTCATTGTGTGTATCTAATAAAGTTTGAGGGTTAAACATTTTGAGTCTTTTTTATCTTTTTGCCTTTGAAGCACCTAATCTAAGTGATGCTAACATCACCTATTATCTATAATTGACCCACTAAATTTTGACGCGTTTGACCTGGTTCACCTTTCAACTAAATTCTGTTATTTAACTCATTTGAGGTCAAAATTGCCACATGTGCTTAAGCTACTTGTACTGGTTCATGAATCAGGGACTAAAAAACATGAACAAATCTGCTAGGGAACTTATCCAGCATCTCCAGAACATTGATGGTAACAATTACCCTGAGGTACATGGTTTATATATATATTTTTTAAAATTTTGGCCATAAAAGTAATAAACAAAAGTTATTACTTATTTTACTAAAACTCCATTTTATTTAAAATCTTCTTCTCCTTTATAGACTTTATGCCGCATGTACATTATCAACGCGGGGTCCGGGTTTAGGCTTTTGTGGGGTACTGTGAAATCCTTCCTTGATCCAAAGACTACTTCTAAGATTCATGTAAGTTCATCCCATTTTTTTTACCTGAAAAAACAAAGACTGTTATTAAACTCATTGAGTTGACTAGTTTATGGCTCCATTTACGTATAGGTTTTGGGCAACAAATACCAAAACCAGCTCCTGGAAATGATCGATGCCAGGTAATCCTAATAAATAATTGATCTAACATTTATTGGTTTTTGCTTCTGCTTTTTTATCAAGATTCTGCAATTGCTAGGCAATGAAAATTTTTTAAATATCCCACCTTTAACCTCAAATTATGTACATAGATGTCAGTATTTACCCATTTACTTAGTAATGTATAATGAGTTAAAAGACGCCCAAAGTGTATTTTCAATGTATAAAACATCCTAAATCATTTTACTCGGAAAACAAGGTTATTATTGAAATAATATAAATGTAACCATAATTGACACACTAGTTATTTATAGGGAGTTCAAAAAAAATTGCAAAAAGAGTGTCAGCATGTCAGTCCAACCGGACCTAACCCCTACCAAAAATTTACCCCTTCTGACTTATACTTGTTTTATCCAACCCCTCCCAACCGCCCATTTTGGCACCTCTAACATTTCATATCTGTGGGTAGCCAACTTCCAACATTTTTGGGCGGTACTTGCACTTGTGCTGATAAAGGTGGGTGCATGCGGTCAGATAAAGGCCCGTGGCAAGACCCAGAGATCATGAAGGTATTACTTCTGTAATTTCCTTCTTCTAAATATAACAAACATTCTTTGATATCCTATTTTTTATTTTGATTTTGTGTGGCAGATGGTCCGTAATGGTCAGCACAAATGTTCAAAGAATCGAGTCCCAGAAGAAAAGACCATTTCCGAGGACTTATCTGCAAACATGGTATTTTCTCTCAACATGTAGGATCATTTTATTTTTGAGATATAAGAAGTGAAAACTTTTTTGTATGGCCATATGATGCACTACTTGTAACTCAATAAATTATATAAAGATCAATATTCAAGCTCATGATCATTATGTTATCATGAGTAATGTCCAACCACTTGACAAAGCCCGGTTGAAACTAGTCATCGCTTCTTTAAAGGTTGTTTTGGATGTTCATTTTGGAAGTGATTATTTTATACTGAATTTATTATAATAAGATGATCGGCTATAAAACAAGTGGAAAAAATAGCGTTCGGATGTTTTATGCGGTTTTGAAAGTGATTATTTGATATTTCCACTTGAGAATGAAAAACTGAGCAGTTATTAACCTCCTTTGCTTCAACAGAAAAGCTCTGCTTCCAAGAAAGATGCTGAATTTCCCAAAATGCATGAAGATATCAAGCAACCAAGTCTCCCTTCAGTATTTGAAGAAGTAGGTCTTTTTAAAAATCTTGACATCATTGTTTTTCAAATTGAATTACTGTTGTTGCAGGCTTTGCCTTACTGTAAGTTTGCTTCAAATATATTTGTAGGCTTCAGCAAGAAACCACCACCCAACCATCAATGTGAAAGCAGACCACACACACGTGGTTGACAAATCTATAGACCGTCCTAAACCAAAGCAGAAATTAGCGACTTCTAAAGATACGGATTATTATCCGATCCAAGAAGCTTACAAACCTACTTCAACTCATGATAAGCTAGGAAACCAATTATTATCAGGCATGATGACATTGGTGATGGGAATTATGACCATGGTCCGTATTACAAACAACATGCCCAAAAGGCTTACAGATGCCACACTTTACTCAAATGGCATTCATCAGGATGATGATAGTGATGATGATACAGTTAAAAAACAGAAATCTAGACTGTACAATGTGAAACCGCCAACTGTCTCAACTGCTGAGTATATATCCATGATGAAACGTCTGGGCGAGTTGGAAGAAAAGGTTATTGTTCTTGAAACTCAACCAATTGAGATGCCCCCTGAGAAAGAGGATATTCTCAATAAGGCTTTGTCACGTGTTGAAGCATTGGAGATTGAACTTGCTGCTACCAAGAAGGTACCACTTCAAACAATTTAGAGCCCTGGGTTGGGTAATGGGTCAAAGCTAGTCACTTCTTAATTTAGGGGTGTCAATCGTGTCAGGTTGGCGCGTTGAATTGTTAAACCTGAAAATGGCCCGTGTATATTTATTCGTGTCAAATATACCAATCCAACCCCGGCCGGACACAGTCAAATTTGTGTAACCTGAACACGACCCATTTAATGTGTTTATCTAACGATTAACGAGTTGACGGGTTGTAAACGGGTTGTAAATGGTTTCAATGGTTTGGCAGGTCGACATGTGTAAACCAACAGGTAAACATGAACATGACATGTTTATTGACTGGGTTAGATATGACAACTCAAAACCTAATTATTTTCATGTCGTGACAGAAATTGTCACCCCTACTTTTCATGTCGTGTCAGAAATTGTCACCCCTACTTATACGGATTGAAACGGGCGGGGCTGAGTTGGGTTGACCTGAAACATTTTTGGCTATTTTTTTGGTTAAAGGGGGTAGCTTTTGGTACATGTCGAACGGGTCAATTGGGTTGGCCATAAACAAGTTCTCTTGAAGTTTCATAATATAAGTTTGTGCAGTCATGAACTCATATCTAAATGGTGCTATATATATATTGTTTTACTATGATGCAGTCTCTTGATGAATCCCTGACTCAACAAAGAGAGTTCATGGCGTACCTTGAGAAAAAGAAGAAAAAGAAGAGATTTTTCCGTTTCTGAACCGGTTAGAAGACGAGGAAACCAACATCGATTTTTTTATGATCCTGCCAAATTGTGATGGTTTGTTTTGTCAGGATTTCAGATTTTGTGTATAATTGGCCTATCCAGGCTGTTTGCAATTTGTTTATACGGTTTGTGTACCATTTTGAATGAAGTTTGAGATTGTATTTATGTAAATTAGACTGCTAAAGCTGATTGTTCATGGATTTGAGATATTTGAAGCCTAATGTACGTATTCTTACCATGCATTTATGCAAGAGGTTGTTTTCACGACTCAAACTCGTGAAGTGAAGATTTGTTGTGTTTTTCTACACAAACTTACTCAGGTCATAGGCAACAACCTTACTTCTAACATATAAACTCCGTTTGTTCTTGAAGATCTGTTGTGTTTTTCTACAAGTTCAAGCTCTTACACCAAAGTAGCATCATAAGTTCCAAATATTCTTCATCATTCACAAGCAAAATTCCCTCTTCTTTCTCTTTGAGTCTTTTCCACTTATCTTGCGACGATGACGCGTGTTTGAATTAATGTTCTTAATGTTTTTGAAGCAGTTGTATCAACTTGTTTTTTTTTGTTGTTGTATGTCAAGGCAAGTTGATGCAAGTGGAGAGGAGCCACTGGCATTTATGCAACAAGGGGTTCCCAAAGAGATTAATAATAAGGAAATTCTATAAGGTTTCAATCTGACCGACTATGTTATACGAAACTAATTCTTGGAAGAAGCTGAGGTGGATGTGTGGGCATACAAATATGGACAAGACAAGGAGCGAAGTTCTTAGTAAACATTAGGGGTCAAGTGCATTTCGGATAATATAAGGGATGAGGGATTGAGATGGTTCGGGCATGTGTAGAGGAGACAGATGACAACACCACTAAGAAGTGTGAAAACCCTCACAGAAGAGGTGAAAATAGGAGCGAGGCCGACCAAAACTAACATGAAATGGAAGATGAGACATGATTTGTCAGACTTTCATCTCTACTCTGATGACACGATCAGTTAATGGAAATCTTGTAGACACAAGATAAATGTGAAGGACTTTTAGGGCGGCATATAGATTTGGTGTTTGCTGGGCTTTGCATATTATCTTGTACTCCCCTTAGGTTGCCTTTGGTCATCGGTATAGGTATTAGCTTGTACTTCCCTTAGGTTGCCTTTAGTCTTAGGAATGCCTTTAGTTTTAGGCACGCCTTTAGTCATAGACGTGCCTTCAGTTTTAGGTATTTGTTTAATCTTAAGTGTGCGTGTAGTATTAGGAATGTCTTTAGTCTTGGCTATACTAGCATTATGGATTGTATGATTACTCATTTTGTCTTGTATGTTTATGTATTTTCCTTTTAGTTTACATGAGTTTTTTAGGTCAAGTTTGCTCGAATCTCATCATCTCATACCCCCTGTTCGAGTGACGAGGATGAGATGGATCTGATGCGTGTACCATTGTTGATTGCTTTATTACCCAATGACAAAAGAAAATAAAATATTTTCATGTATGGTTTATTGGTTTGAGTAAACGGGTAAACATGTTTCACATAATTGGATCGGGTATCACCTTAAACCATATTCATACCCGAATCAATTTTTTTCTTATTAATCTCAT
>JBCNJP010013644.1:0-12066 GCA_039602395.1 Deinandra increscens subsp. villosa
ATAAAAACTGGAAAACTAAAAAGAATATTATATTAAATGAAGACTATTTTGGTAATATGACATTTTTTTTTCTATTTTTTTAATTTCACATATATCCACATAATAACTTTATAAAAAAAAACAAAAATAAAACAAAACAAAACATAAAAAAAAAATTTGTTCATCTTCTCCGTCCGACTATATTGCATATATACAACATAGTATGTTTCATATATGAAAAATTGTATGTTTCATATATTGCATATATGCAACATGCTATTTTGCATATACGCAACGTAAACAACACACAATGTTGCATATATGCAACATAGTCGAACGAACAAAAAAAAAACGTTTTTTTTAAAGTTTATTTCAAAGTTTTTTTTAAGGTTGTTAGGTGGCCATTAGGTGGATAAACATGAAAATTTTAAAAAAGAAAAAAAAAGGAGCACCAAAATTACCTAAATAGCCTTCATTAAATATAATTTTCCTTTGCTTTTACAGTTTTCAAACTAAAACTTAGTTTTCCATTGAACTTAACCCATACCATTAGATTATTCTATTTTCAAAGACCACCACCACCTAGAACCTTATTTTAATAGCGATTTCGATCGCTCACGGGGTTTTAACCACCTACACTACACGATTATCTCCAAATCCAAGTGAGGACGGAGACTAATACGTTCTCATATGGCAACTCGTACACGGTACATCAGTCTGTCATTCAACTTGATTACTAGTTCTGGAGGAAACCTGACATAAGACAAGAAAAAAACCCCGGAGATTTGAACTTGAGACCTCTAGGTCTCAAACCTTCCAATGTCCACTACACCAAAGATGTGGGACACAGACTTTTCTACGGTCTAAGATTTGAGGTTATAACCGCTATGGGTTCGCCCTAATGGTATCTTAGAGACCACCAGTAATGGGAGGTAACTGGTTTGAAGCTCATCGCCCGTGCTGGGGGAGGTTTTACCTAGTTATTTGGGGTTTTTACTAATGGTGTTGGTGTGAGTTCAAGTCCTGGTAAGCGGAAATGCACGATAATACGAGACCGCCTCTAGATAAAATCTCAACAAATTTAGCCGTTCAAAAAAAACAGATTTGAGGTTATAACATTTTTGTTTAGGATATGGATGTGTTCTTGAAGACATATACCATTAGATAAAGAAGGTTTTAATGGTAAACGTGCTTAAAACACGCTTCATTTCATCAATATTATTAGGTGTTTTGTGTTTTTCCTTACAACTGAAAATATGTTGTTACAACATACGTTCTTAGGTCAAGTTATATAAATATAAAACAATACATTTAACATGTAATTTGTTTAAGTATATATCATTTAACATGTCTTTCATTGAATTGTTACACGGCGCATTTTATTAGTTATATAATTAACACATCTAAAAAGTATTAAAATGTGATACTATTTTTTATATGTAACCTTGTTATCCTGTAATAATATACAACTATTTTTGCTTTTTTGAGTCGGTATCAAGTATCAATGTCAAGTTCATCAAAAACCTTAGTTGCAACTACACGTTGTGACTTATTTGATGAGAGGCTAACCTACAATTCCAAACTCTAGCATATTAGTCGTCACATACAATCTTTCTTCGTCCAAAACATCCACTCACACCAACCAGATAAGACGCCATCTGAATTTCTAAGTCCTAATTGTCGCATATAATTTGTTGTCGCCCACACTGACAACTCATAAAAATCTACTCTCAAAGGTCGTTAGAAACTTTGTCTACTACCACAACAAACTGCCTATAATAGTCACAAGAAATCCAAGCAGAAACAACTCACATAGGGTTAGTAGCATAAACAACATGTCATTTCTAAAGATCCACTGAAGAACGATGGCATCTAACCGAGACCAGATTTCGTCGGTTTCAGTTTTGGCGGCGGCGTCGGAGGAGGAGGCGGCGGTCGCCGTTTGACGAGGATTGAGATGAGCGGAGACATTATACGCCCGACAGTGGATTTTATACAGTTCCGCCCACTGTGTGTAGCGATCCTCATCGAGTGTAAGTTCGATGGGGACGCAATTCTTGATATTGGTCACGGTGATCGCAGGGTATGTTTTGGGGTCCATGTAGGGTGAGGAGAATATAGGGGAGAAGGAGGCCGGAAAAGATGAAGAAATCCGGCCGAAAAAGAGGCTGCCGGAATATGGAGGTGGCGGCTAGGGTTAGGAGCCCCAGGGAAAAGTCTGTGATACCATGAAAATTGTGAATGGTTGCCTTTCTCATTGATTATCAAAATAATATAGGAAAATTAGACAAATATAATCCTACCTATCACCTTTTGGCGGATAATAATCCCACCTAATTTTTTGGCCAAATATAATCTTTCCTTTATACCCTGTTGTCTGTAGTAATCCTTCCGTCAGTTTTTTAAACGCCCGTTAGTTCCATCCTAGTTGGCATCCGGATCATCATCCGACGTGGCCTTTTTTTTTGTTTTTAACATTTATCATTTTTGATTTCAACCATCGGTTAAATAAACTGACCTAAATCCCTAAATTACTCATTACCATTCACGACGATCCCCTAAATTCTCCACCACCCCTCAATTACACATCACCGGCGACGAATTTCCAGCCCTAGTTTGGTCATACGATTGATGCTGAACGATGGCTGATCGTATTTCAGTGAACCTTTATGTCGGAGGTGAATTTCAATTCGAGCCAAGTATCAGGTATGTTGGAGGCTACTCTACTGGAATCCTCATAGAAGTAGATAAATTTTCTTTCTTTGAGCTATCAGATTATGCAGTGGAGTATGGCAAATACAAAAAAGGATGGTTTACTCTCCATTGGGTTATTCCAGATATGGATTTTGATGGTGGTTTGTTACCATTATGTAATGATAAAGATGTTTTAGAGATGGTAGATTTGTTAGGTCCTGATCACAAGCATGTTGTTAGTGTTTATGTAAATCCTGTAATCCCCGATGAAGAGCCAATTATTCACCAGCCCCGGTTCATCAACGAGGCCCACTCTAGCCCATCAGATGAAGCCCAGGCCCATTCTAGCCCATCAGATTCTGAAGATGCAGATTATGTGGTTGGTAAGGATGAGATAAATAGATCTGAATCTGAACCTGAGTTTGAAGTATTGAGCAAAGACGATGCCCTGAAACAAACAGTTACTGGCAAATCTGATGCCCTGAAACAAACAGTTACTGGCAAATCTGATGCCCAGAAACAAACAGTGATTGGATATGAATCAGAGCTTGAGGATGAGGAGTGGAAAGCCTCAGTTCAAGCCATAGACAATGTGGACAAAGTTGATGAATCTGCAAAGAAGGAATTGGTGGAAAACATTTTGAGCCAAGGTCTAGCTGATCAGAGATTTGAGGTTGTAGAAGGTGAAGGGAAGTTGAAGATGCAAAGGTTGAAGGAGGATACAGCTCTTATGAGGAATCTGATGCAGATGTTAACTCTCCAGGTGATAGTGAAGATGATGACATTAGGGGAAGGAAGTACAAGCTAAATGTCCCTATAGTCACTGATAATACAGATTGGAGCAGGTGGAGTTGGGTTGTTGGTACCAGGTTTGCTACAAGATCAGCTTTTTCAAGTCAAGGAGAGAATAGAAGATGTCTCTGTTGACATAGAAAGGAGAACCTGCACATGCAGAAAATGGGATTTAACTAGAATCCCTTGTCATCATGCATGTTCTGTATTTGGTTTCATTGAAAAAACACCCTGAAGATTATGTGGATCAAGTATACAGCAAGGAGACTTACATGAGAGCATATAGCTTCTACATTCCTCCATTACCAAGTGAGAAGTACTGGCCTGCTGTTAATTTACAATTAGATCCCCCACCAATCAAGATTATGCCTGGAAGACCCAAAAAGAATAGGAGGAGGGATCCACATGAAGATCCAAAGAAACCTGGAAGGTTGACAAAACATGGAATGACAATGAGGTGTAGTTGTTGTAAGTCAACTACCCACAACAGAAGGAAGTGCCCAGACAGGGATAAACCAAGGGCAGATGTGGACAAGCCAAAGAAAGCAAAAGGTAGACCAAAGAAGGTTCTTAAGACAGTTGCTGAGGTTGGACCTAGTTCACAAGCAAGTCAGTCCTCCCAGGTGGTCCAAGCACCAGTTGTGAAGCCCAAAAGAGGGAGGCCCAAGAAAGTTGCTAGTTCACAAGCAAGTCAGTCTTCACAGGTGGTCCAAGCACCTTAGTTCTATGTTTGTATTTGTGTCAGTTTAAAAGTTATGTTTATGCTTGGTTATTGTAATGCACTGTAGTGCAAGTACTAATCTTTTGATGTTTGCTTTCTCTCTAGTGTATGGATTTTGTATGTTCTGTTAATGGGTCATGTTAATGGATCATGTTATGTTTATGGATAAACTTTTTTAATGGTTTCTGTTAGTGCAAGTTATGTTTATGGATAACTTTTCTTAATGGTTTCTGTTAATGGGTCATGGGTCATTTTGGTTTGGTCATTTTGGTTTGGTCACTTTTGCCTTTGGTCATTTTGGTTTCTGTTAGTGCAAGTTATGTTTATGGATAGCCTTTGTGCACTTTTGCCTTTGTACATGTTTACATAATGGGTCATGGGTCATTTTGGTTTGGTAACCAAAAACTTCTTCATTTCATTGCCTTTGGTGCAGGTTTAGGAACCAAAAACTTTTCCATTTCATTACCAAATAGATCACCATTACATAAACTGAAGTTGCATTCACCAAATGTCAAACTTAAACTGAAGTTACATAAGAAACATATAAAACACTACAATGATTCCTAAAACACCTAACATCCGCAGCTTCTTATATTTAAGTTTTTCAATTTCCAGCTTCAAGTTTTGGTTGTTTTCTTCAGAGAGCATTTTATCTTCCACCAAATCAGCAATGATCAGCTGAAGTTGCTTGATTTTAGCTTCAAGGTGAAGTCGGGTACGCGCATCCCCTTCTCCAAGCAATTCCTCCACATCATCTTTCCAGACAAAGAAATCGCATCCAGTACGCTATAAACAACATTAAAGAACAACAATTAGGAGCATCCAAAGGTAGAACAGAACTAAACAGGTAACTAGTTACCGGCCATAAGGAGCACGCAAAAAATTCATGTCCCGGTCTTGATTTCCCTGGTCCGGCAACCCGTTTAATTGCAACCAGATCATGGTAGCAATACACAACCCCATTCCGATCGACGTTGAGCCTAACAATTTTGGGTTTACTTGCGGTTGACGAGCTGGACTGTGAACTTGAACTCATGGAGGATTCTGGGATTAGGGTTCGAAGATGAAAGAAATGAGAACCTCTGATTAGGGTTCATCGCTCAAAAAGGGGTTTAAAAGGGGGTCATGACATGTGGGATTAAAAGGCCACGTCGGATGATGATCCGGATGCCAACTAGGATGGAACTAACGGGCGTTTAAAAAACTGACGGAAGGATTACTACAGACAACAGGGTATAAAGGAAAGATTATATTTGGCCAAAAAATTAGGTGGGATTATTATCCGCCAAAAGGTGATAGGTAGGATTATATTTGTCCAATTTTCCAATAATATATACACAAATACAATGGTTATCTAAGGTAACTAATAATGAGAAATGCTAGCCTAAAATATACAGAATATACAATATACACTAATAAAAATCTAACGAAGAGAAGACCGCTCCTCTGAAATCTTAGTCGCTATCACATGTCATTTCTCACAAAAATCACAATACCGTATGATTTTCGTTGAAGGTCAAAATTCATAAACACATAATGATTTAAGCTCACTCGTCGTGCGTATCTTTAAACCCTAAGTAATTCAGAAAAATATGAATAACGTTTTCTTAACTCATCTCTTTCTTTTTTTGAACATACCTTATATGTTTTTCTAACACACTTACATAGTTACATATATGCTTATAATTGTGTTAGAAGTTAGAACACTTTCATGTGTTCTCTAGACCATCTTAAGGACTCATTATTCTCTTTCATTGTCATCACCAAATGTCGCCACTGATGATCGTTCTCGCTTAATTTTATTCGAGTAATATAATGATTTTGAAGAAAAAATTTACAAAATGTTTAATATTTCTATATGAATTTTGTAAATTTTTTCTTCAAAATCATTATATTACTCGAATAAAATTAAGCGAGAACGATGATCATGGCGACATTTGGTGATGACAATGAAAGAAATAATGAGTCCTTAAGATGGTCTAGAGAACACATGAAAGTGTTCTAACTTCTAACACAATTATAAGCATATATGTAACTATGTAAGTGTGTTAGAAAAACATATAAGGTATTTCAAAAAAAGAAAGAGATGAGTTAAGAAAACGTTATTCATATTTTTCTGAATTACTTAGGGTTTAAAATTTGGACGACGGTGACAAATCATTATGTGTTTATGAATTTTGACCTTCAACGAAAATCATACGGTATTGTGATTTTTGTGAGAAATGACATGTGATAGCGACTAAGATTTCAAGGAGCGTCTTATTTTCGTTAGATTTTTATTAGTGTATATTGTATATTCTGTATATTTTAGGCTAGCATTTCTCATTATTAGTTACCTTAGATAACCATTGTATTTGTGTATATATTATTGGAAAATTGGACAAATATAATCCTACCTATCACCTTTTGGCGGATAATAATCCCACCTAATTTTTTGGCCAAATATAATCTTTCCTTTATACCCTGTTGTCTGTAGTAATCCTTCCGTCAGTTTTTTAAACGCCCGTTAGTTCCATCCTAGTTGGCATCCGGATCATCATCCGACGTGGCCTTTTAATCCCACATGTCATGACCCCCTTTTAAACCCCTTTTTGAGCGATGAACCCTAATCAGAGGTTCTCATTTCTTTCATCTTCGAACCCTAATCCCAGAATCCTCCATGAGTTCAAGTTCACAGTCCAGCTCGTCAACCGCAAGTAAACCCAAAATTGTTAGGCTCAACGTCGATCGGAATGGGGTTGTGTATTGCTACCATGATCTGGTTGCAATTAAACGGGTTGCCGGACCAGGGAAATCAAGACCGGGACATGAATTTTTTGCGTGCTCCTTATGGCCGGTAACTAGTTACCTGTTTAGTTCTGTTCTACCTTTGGATGCTCCTAATTGTTGTTCTTTAATGTTGTTTATAGCGTACTGGATGCGATTTCTTTGTCTGGAAAGATGATGTGGAGGAATTGCTTGGAGAAGGGGATGCGCGTACCCGACTTCACCTTGAAGCTAAAATCAAGCAACTTCAGCTGATCATTGCTGATTTGGTGGAAGATAAAATGCTCTCTGAAGAAAACAACCAAAACTTGAAGCTGGAAATTGAAAAACTTAAATATAAGAAGCTGCGGATGTTAGGTGTTTTAGGAATCATTGTAGTGTTTTATATGTTTCTTATGTAACTTCAGTTTAAGTTTGACATTTGGTGAATGCAACTTCAGTTTATGTAATGGTGATCTATTTGGTAATGAAATGGAAAAGTTTTTGGTTCCTAAACCTGCACCAAAGGCAATGAAATGAAGAAGTTTTTGGTTACCAAACCAAAATGACCCATGACCCATTATGTAAACATGTACAAAGGCAAAAGTGCACAAAGGCTATCCATAAACATAACTTGCACTAACAGAAACCAAAATGACCAAAGGCAAAAGTGACCAAACCAAAATGACCAAACCAAAATGACCCATGACCCATTAACAGAAACCATTAAGAAAAGTTATCCATAAACATAACTTGCACTAACAGAAACCATTAAAAAAAGTTTATCCATAAACATAACATGATCCATTAACATGACCCATTAACAGAACATACAAAATCCATACACTAGAGAGAAAGCAAACATCAAAAGATTAGTACTTGCACTACAGTGCATTACAATAACCAAGCATAAACATAACTTTTAAACTGACACAAATACAAACATAGAACTAAGGTGCTTGGACCACCTGTGAAGACTGACTTGCTTGTGAACTAGCAACTTTCTTGGGCCTCCCTCTTTTGGGCTTCACAACTGGTGCTTGGACCACCTGGGAGGACTGACTTGCTTGTGAACTAGGTCCAACCTCAGCAACTGTCTTAAGAACCTTCTTTGGTCTACCTTTTGCTTTCTTTGGCTTGTCCACATCTGCCCTTGGTTTATCCCTGTCTGGGCACTTCCTTCTGTTGTGGGTAGTTGACTTACAACAACTACACCTCATTGTCATTCCATGTTTTGTCAACCTTCCAGGTTTCTTTGGATCTTCATGTGGATCCCTCCTCCTATTCTTTTTGGGTCTTCCAGGCATAATCTTGATTGGTGGGGGATCTAATTGTAAATTAACAGCAGGCCAGTACTTCTCACTTGGTAATGGAGGAATGTAGAAGCTATATGCTCTCATGTAAGTCTCCTTGCTGTATACTTGATCCACATAATCTTCAGGGTGTTTTTTCAAGAAACCAAATACAGAACATGCATGATGACAAGGGATTCTAGTTAAATCCCATTTTCTGCATGTGCAGGTTCTCCTTTCTATGTCAACAGAGACATCTTCTATTCTCTCCTTGACTTGAAAAAGCTGATCTTGTAGCAAACCTGGTACCAACAACCCAACTCCACCTGCTCCAATCTGTATTATCAGTGACTATAGGGACATTTAGCTTGTACTTCCTTCCCCTAATGTCATCATCTTCACTATCACCTGGAGAGTTAACATCTGCATCAGATTCCTCATAAGAGCTGTATCCTCCTTCAACCTTTGCATCTTCAACTTCACCTTCTACAACCTCAAATCTCTGATCAGCTAGACCTTGGCTCAAAATGTTTTCCACCAATTCCTTCTTTGCAGATTCATCAACTTTGTCCACATTGTCTATGGCTTGAACTGAGGCTTTCCACTCCTCATCCTCAAGCTCTGATTCATATCCAATCACTGTTTGTTTCTGGGCATCAGATTTGCCAGTAACTGTTTGTTTCAGGGCATCAGATTTGCCAGTAACTGTTTGTTTCAGGGCATCGTCTTTGCTCAATACTTCAAACTCAGGTTCAGATTCAGATCTATTTATCTCATCCTTACCAACCACATAATCTGCATCTTCAGAATCTGATGGGCTAGAATGGGCCTGGGCTTCATCTGATGGGCTAGAGTGGGCCTCGTTGATGAACCGGGGCTGGTGAATAATTGGCTCTTCATCGGGGATTACAGGATTTACATAAACACTAACAACATGCTTGTGATCAGGACCTAACAAATCTACCATCTCTAAAACATCTTTATCATTACATAATGGTAACAAACCACCATCAAAATCCATATCTGGAATAACCCAATGGAGAGTAAACCATCCTTTTTTGTATTTGCCATACTCCACTGCATAATCTGATAGCTCAAAGAAAGAAAATTTATCTACTTCTATGAGGATTCCAGTAGAGTAGCCTCCAACATACCTGATACTTGGCTCGAATTGAAATTCACCTCCGACATAAAGGTTCACTGAAATACGATCAGCCATCGTTCAGCATCAATCGTATGACCAAACTAGGGCTGAAAATTCGTCGCCGGTGATGTGTAATTGAGGGGTGGTGGAGAATTTAGGGGATCGTCGTGAATGGTAATGAGTAATTTAGGGATTTAGGTCAGTTTATTTAACCGATGGTTGAAATCAAAAATGATAAATGTTAAAAACAAAAAAAAGGCCACGTCGGATGATGATCCGGATGCCAACTAGGATGGAACTAACGGGCGTTTAAAAAACTGACGGAAGGATTACTACAGACAACAGGGTATAAAGGAAAGATTATATTTGGCCAAAAAATTAGGTGGGATTATTATCCGCCAAAAGGTGATAGGTAGGATTATATTTGTCTAATTTTCCTATATTATTTTGATAATCAATGAGAAAGGCAACCATTCACAATTTTCATGGTATCACAGACTTTTCCCTGGGGCTCCTAACCCTAGCCGCCACCTCCATATTCCGGCAGCCTCTTTTTCGGCCGGATTTCTTCATCTTTTCCGGCCTCCTTCTCCCCTATATTCTCCTCACCCTCATGGACCCCAAAACATACCCTGCGATCACCGTGACCAATATCAAGAATTGCGTCCCCATCGAACTTACACTCGATGAGGATCGCTACACACAGTGGGCGGAACTGTATAAAATCCACTGTCGGGCGTATAATGTCTCCGCTCATCTCAATCCTCGTCAAACGGCGACCGCCGCCTCCTCCTCCGACGCCGCCGCCAAAACTGAAACCGACGAAATCTGGTCTCGGTTAGATGCCATCGTTCTTCAGTGGATCTTTAGAAATGACATGTTGTTTATGCTACTAACCCTATGTGAGTTGTTTCTGCTTGGATTTCTTGTGACTATTATAGGCAGTTTGTTGTGGTAGTAGACAAAGTTTCTAACGACCTTTGAGAGTAGATTTTTATGAGTTGTCAGTGTGGGCGACAACAAATTATATGCGACAATTAGGACTTAGAAATTCAGATGGCGTCTTATCTGGTTGGTGTGAGTGGATGTTTTGGACGAAGAAAGATTGTATGTGACGACTAATATGCTAGAGTTTGGAATTGTAGGTTAGCCTCTCATCAAATAAGTCACAACGTGTAGTTGCAACTAAGGTTTTTGATGAACTTGACATTGATACTTGATACCGACTCAAAAAAGCAAAAATAGTTGTATATTATTACAGGATAACAAGGTTACATATAAAAAATAGTATCACATTTTAATACTTTTTAGATGTGTTAATTATATAACTAATAAAATGCGCCGTGTAACAATTCAATGAAAGACATGTTAAATGATATATACTTAAACAAATTACATGTTAAATGTATTGTTTTATATTTATATAACTTGACCTAAGAACGTATGTTGTAACAACATATTTTCAGTTGTAAGGAAAAACACAAAACACCTAATAATATTGATGAAATGAAGCGTTTTTAAGCACGTTTACCATTAAAACCTTCTTTATCTAATGGTATATGTCTTCAAGAACACATCCATATCCTAAACAAAAATGTTATAACCTCAAATCTGTTTTTTTTGAACGGCTAAATTGTTGAGATTTTATCTAGAGGCGGTCTCGTATTATCGTGCATTTCCGCTTACCAGGACTTGAACTCACACCAACACCATTAGTAAAAACCCCAAATAACTAGGTAAAACCTCCCCCAGCACGGGCGATGAGCTTCAAACCAGTTACCTCCCATTACTGGTGGTCTCTAAGATACCATTAGGGCGAACCCATAGCGGTTATAACCTCAAATCTTAGACCGTAGAAAAGTCTGTGTCCCACATCTTTGGTGTAGTGGACATTGGAAGGTTTGAGACCTAGAGGTCTCAAGTTCAAATCTCCGGGGTTTTTTTCTTGTCTTATGTCAGGTTTCCTCCAGAACTAGTAATCAAGTTGAATGACAGACTGATGTACCGTGTACGAGTTGCCATATGAGAACGTATTAGTCTCCGTCCTCACTTGGATTTGGAGATAATCGTGTAGTGTAGGTGGTTAAAACCCCGTGAGCGATCGAAATCGCTATTAAAATAAGGTTCTAGGTGGTGGTGGTCTTTGAAAATAGAATAATCTAATGGTATGGGTTAAGTTCAATGGAAAACTAAGTTTTAGTTTGAAAACTGTAAAAGCAAAGGAAAATTATATTTAATGAAGGCTATTTAGGTAATTTTGGTGCTCCTTTTTTTTTTCTTTTTTAAAATTTTCATGTTTATCCACCTAATGGCCACCTAACAACCTTAAAAAAAACTTTGAAATAAACTTTAAAAAAAACGTTTTTTTTTTGTTCGTTCGACTATGTTGCATATATGCAACATTGTGTGTTGTTTACGTTGCGTATATGCAAAATAGCATGTTGCATATATGCAATATATGAAACATACAATTTTTCATATATGAAACATACTATGTTGTATATATGCAATATAGTCGGACGGAGAAGATGAACAAATTTTTTTTTTTTTGTTTTGTTTTGTTTTATTTTTGTTTTTTTTTTATAAAGTTATTATGTGGATATATGTGAAATTGAAAAAAATAGAAAAAAAAATGTCATATTACCAAAATAGTCTTCATTTAATATAATATTCTTTTTAGTTTTCCAGTTTTTATTTTT